>CM024953.1:36118369-36223369 GCA_014282245.1 Rhododendron simsii | reverse complement strand
GACTTCTAACTGTAAATCGAAAGAAAAGAAAACTTGAATGGGGGCATCTTATTCCCAAACAAAATTTGCTCCAGAAATAAACAACCAAGCAACGCTATAGTTACTTTTTTTTTTGACAAGTCAGTGTGTCAAAACCAGTTCACGTGCCTCGCGCTAGTATGGTTAACGCCCATACACCCGAGCATCTGGAGTCATGGGCGAGTTTTATTACATCCACTAGTCCCCAAAAGATCTAGGATAAGATCTTTTATTTACAACAGAATAGTATACAAATTCAACATATCTCAATGAATACAATAGGATACATGGCTACACAAGCTGTTAAGGAAAAAATTCAAAAAAGAAAAGAAAAGATCAATTCAGAATATTGCAGTGATACGTATATACCAAGTCTCCACCGATATTGTGGTGTGAATGAAAATCGCATGCATATCAGTGTTAGATAATGGAATCGGCCGATACGCAACAGTGGTATCGGTCCCTTATGGTCGATACGGGCCTAAATGCAATAGTGGTCTCAGTGATATGTTGTGCGAAATTTTAAAAAATTCTCATCGCCGGTCACCGATACCGTTACACCACAACTGATACGCCCCAAAACCGCAACATCGCAACCAAGCAAAACCTACTAAAATTCACCACCTGCAACGAATAAACTTTCCAAAGTCCCAGATTTTCTTTTTGATTGGCAACTTCCAAAGTCCCAGATAAACGGCAGCAAAAAGGCAATAAACACATAAAATTCTTAAACTTCACAAGATACAAAGCGAAACTAAACACATAGAAGACTTATTCAACCACACAGCAATACCCAATTTCACAAAACAAAACATCACACAGTAAAACCTCTGCAGACACAAAACACACCTGTACACGGAAACAGAAAAAGTTTCTTTCTGAAAAACCCGTGTACAAGCGGATTTAAGCAGGGGTAAGACTGCAAGAGAGAGATATCTCTTGTGAATCCCCTAGTTCCAGAGGGAGCCTTTGAACCGATCGAGGAGACGAATAATCAAGATATGCGTAAGTTGGCCCAAACAGCAAACAACAATCACAAGATACAATCGACCAGAAGAGGGATAATTGGTTTGGGGTTTCAATTTTTGCGTACCTTATCGAAAAAAGCTACCGCCGGAGGTTTAAAGGCTTCGTGGGAAAACTAGTACGTAAACACAGAGAGGAAGATGAGAAATTTTAGGGCTTACGCGAAGATGGCGATAGGAAGTTGAGAAACTACCCGTCTGGTCTCTGGATTCGTCTCTTTTGCAACTGTATATTCCGTGCACTATCTCCTCCCTCCTTACTTTTAAATTTTCGAATTTATAAGTTATAACGTCCTCTATTTTTTTATTTTATTTCCCACCAAAGATCTCTCAGTCTAGTGGCAATAACTTCCTCCACAAGAACAAAAATGATAATCTAAAAAAAAATGGATGATCCAGATTCAGAGGGGAGGCGATTGTGTAACTCAGACATTCTTCTGTGTTCGGAACTAGGTAACCTCTCATAGCATTCGCATTGTAATAAGCAAATGATTGTGAATAAGCAAACTTAACAACAATACTAAAAAAATGCCCCACATTGTAATAAGCAAAGTTACAAGTCTTTTAACAAATAATCAAATTTAACTTATTCCATAATCAAACTTAACAACTTTTATCAATAATCAAAACTCAATAACCAAACTCAATAACTAAACTCAAAACTCAATAATTCAAAAACACCTCACATTGGAATCGTCTCATCGAGACGAATAATTTGGTGTGGTAGGGTACGTGATTGGAACTCGTTTGCGATTGGACATATGTGCATTGTGTATTATGAGGGTTTGTTTTGTTAGGAATGCAAAAATAACCAATGTGGAAGTAGAAGTTGTTAAGTTTGATTATGAACTAAATGGATAATCAAATGCTGACGTGACACGTTTTGGTTATTGATTTTGATTATTCCCATTGCGGATGCTCAGCATCAAATTGGAAGAGAGATATCTATTTGTCAAATCCTATAGGGGGAATGATATTGGCACTTTCAAAACTGATGTAAATACTTCAAAATCAAATTAACTCTAAAGTTATTTTTCTTAATTTTTTGGAGTGTTAATATTATTTCCCATCCCATAGTCTTGGCGTAAAAGGTATGTTTTTGATTGGATCGAAGGGAGGAATAATCAAAATGCTATAAGGTGACCCAAACACCGTTCGTTGTGAGGGAAAAAAAAAACGGGGAAGGGCGATGAATCGATCATAGTGCCGTGATGAATCGGTTGAGCTCCCTGTACCAGCAGCATCCCCTTTTAAAAAGGCATTTTGACTTTTAATATGGACTTTTTCTTTTCTTTTTCTATTTTTTTTGGAATTAATAATTTTTAAAACTTTTGTACATGTAAGTTACATTAAACCCCCTAAACTATGACCTATTTCCGAGCTGCTTCCTTACCTTCTTCCATTCTCTCAAAATAAGTATTTATTTTTTGAATTAAAGGTGATGTATTATAAAAGAATGACATGTCTTGTAAAGTCGGAATAAGTACTTATTTTTTTTAAGAAGAGAAAGTGGAACGGGCAAAATTTGCCTGTTATACCACCTAACACCTTCTGTCACTAATCTGTTAGTGTTAGGTATTTGGATGGAAAATTTCATGTGATCAACACATGACTTGAACTAAAAAAACCAAATTACGAATGACCTTAATTTATTTGCGCTGTAATTAAAGAAGAAGATAAGGTAAGATGAAAATTATTATCAACTTTTTTATGTTATTGATCGAATATCCTTATTTTGTTGTGCATTTGTTCTATAGATTTTTATTTCAATAATTGAACGAAGGGACTAAAAAACTTGCATACAACACTAATGCTTTCGAAGATTGTAACCGTTTTTCATTGTATTTATACTTATGGCTAGCAATAATGTTAAATCTGTTTTTATTAATGCTAAAATTCAAGTGCATACAAAAAATTTACCATGTGCAGGTTACAAGACTCTTATAAACTAATTTTGGCATTAACAAAAATAGTTTTAACATTATCATTTTCCTATATACTTATACGCAGCACAATACAAAACATTTCGAAGTTATTTTATAATCTAACGTTTCCCAATCGTACACTTATTTTACTTTTTTAGACTTCCTCGTATCACTATATCCTTATCTCATATCTGCTATTGCCAGTGGCGGACCCAGAAATTCGACATAGTGGGGGCACCAATTTTTTTGTAACCGTAATGTACGAGTTACAGTTAAACACATTTGTTCCAAAATAATTTTATCATTCATGATAAATTAACAATTTTAAAGTATATACGTATTTTAATAATTAGCTACTTGAACAAACTTACGCACCTTGACTATATCCATTAAAACAATATTATCACATGTTCATCGTCTATTTTTCTATTACTAACTCTATTATTACAGTTTTGGGGACAAAAAGTATACAAATGCAATGTGGGGGTAGACTCAAACCCACAAATAATATAAAAAATAAGGTACGCACTACTATTTTCTACTGCCTACTAACTCTATTATTACAGTTTTGGAAACAAAAGGTATACAAATACAATGTGGGGTAAAATTGAACCCACGAATAGTATAAAAAATAAAATACCCACTACTATTATCTGCAGTCTTTTGAAAAAAAAAACACACATTTCTAGCATTTTGGAAAGAAGGCAAAAGAAAAGAAACCTACAGAGAGCGTGGAAAGTCTCTTACAAGTCTCGAACTCACCACCCTTTGGTTAGAGGCCCAAAACTTCACCACTTTACCACCAAACAGCTACCTTACATACAATCAACATAAATAATATATATACAAAACTGTAAAAAAAAAATTTTTTTTTTTTAGAGGGCGTGGGGCACGTGACCACACGTGCCCTATGGTGGGTCCGCCCCTGGCTATTGCTATCCATGCTTTATATATTAGGATTCATCGCGATTAAAATTTTGAAATCATATCTCATCCTACGCATATCGTATTATTATTTATGTCGGGTCAAACGGAAATTCGCGTATCGTATTATTACTAGGCCTATAACTTGACGAAGGCGCAGAAAAAATAAACAATAAAATAAATTTACCATTAATTCACTGTTGTTTCAATTGTACCCTTATGAATTCACAATTGGGAGCACAGGGGCGGCTCTATTATAAAGTTTTAGGGGTTTAAGCAAACCCTGATTTTTTTTAAAGATTGTCTGCACCGAGTTACTTCCTCCGTCCCGGTTTGTTTGTCCTCTTTTTGACTTTTTAAGAGCGTTTGACCTCTCAAAGAATTGGTTATAATTTTCAATACGTAATGTTTTTAATATGCAATATGGATCTTGTTTGATAGATCTCAATTAGTTTTATCATACAAAATCTTCAAAATAAAAAAAAATTATAAAATATAAGATATAAGCATATTTTTGAAAGACACGTATTTCGACAATTAGACAAACAAACTGGGACGGAGGGAGTACTTGCGCAGAGTCACAATTAATGAAGTACAACAACAAATTTTGGGCATTTAAATAAATAGTATATATAGATAGAACTTTCTTTGGTTTGGTAAACAAAAAAAAACCCAGCCATTTACGGAACACCAGAGTCTATATATATTATATATATATATATATATGTATGTGTGTGTGTGTGTGTAACCATTATTTTTTTTCTCGGCAAGAGTCAATGGAGTATTTTGTTAGATAAAACATGGAGTATTTTGTTAGATCAAAAATGGAGTATTTGTTAGATAGTTGTAGCTAGTGAAATATTGATGAGATGGCTAACATGAGAGGATTCGGACTCGTAAACATTATTACTCCCTCTTCTAATTCAGTTAGACAACATTAATCCTTGTGATTTGTGAGTCTAAACTTCAATAATCGTGACGCAAGTTGGACACAAAATTTAGACAATTGAGATGAAACGAACGAATCCGTAGAGAGACAATTCAACTAGTACTTGACTTCCTGTGGGCTTTATGATTTTGAATTGTTTTACCTGACTTGGCTCGAAGATTATGGGCAACCTTTACAATGATTCTCGGAACCATCGCAATGCATCAGACGCACCCTCTAACCATGCAGCTTCCTTCCCCTGCACAAAGGACGTAGACAGACAGAGAAAGACCCAACCTCCAGAAAACTTATGAATCTTACAACCTTTCTCATTTTTTTTTTTACCGGCAAAAACATTTTATTAATGGGAAAAGAGGGAGGAGATTTCAACCAAAAGTTGAAAAATACAGACTATTGAGAACAAAGCCCAATCGCCCTAGAGGGACAAAGCTTAATATGCCTGAGGGCCTAAACACACAGACATGTAAGCAAATAAACAAAAGGCCAAAAATGCCCAAATCAAACAAATAGAGCTCAGCCCAAAAGAATACCCAAAACCTAACCCTAATCTTTTGAGGAGCTTCAATCACAGCCGTAGATCACCTTGTCCGCCGGTTCAAGCAGATCATAGCCACCACCAATCACGCCCTCGCCACCACTGGCCACCCCATCGGTGAGCAGCATGGATCCAAACAAAGGACCTGCCGCGGTAGCTCACCCCGCCATTAGGTGAATACCAGGCCACCCAACAGCGGACCACGGCGGGAGCCTCGCTGACCACGCCCCCACACCAGAGGGGGGAATCACAGCCGTGAACGGAAAACACCAGTGAAAGAGGACGTGAGAGTGAAGAAACCCAAACGGCATAGGATAGGAGGTCGAAAACAAAAGAGTGGAGAGGGAGAAGACAGAGGAAAAGAGGAACCATACCAGATCGCCAATCTTGGGCAGCCAAAAACCCCAGCAGTGGTCACCGTGAAGCACGCTACTTCGGCCCCCCCCCCCCCCCCCCCCCCCAAAACGACCAGGGGTAAAATGGCCATTGAGATCCCATAAAACGCTAGTACCGTCCATCATTGCCACCGCCGCCGACCTACTAAATGCATCTTACAACTTAACGCATGTAATTTTCCTCACATACCTATTGAAATGCGGAAAACTTATGCATCGTGTGTGGCCATAACCAAAAGTCCAAAACCAGTCATGTTTAAGAGCAGCACAAACACAAGACCAATTTGGGTCTTTACGAAAAAATTACCAGATTTTCTCATAACCAACACGACGATGCATTACCAAACACCACTCTTATTTTACAAACTCACTTTGGTTTGACCTATAGTTGGCTACTTGGCTCCACCACCACTTCAATACGCAACATCGCTCTGGGAAAATATTGCAGCAATAGAAGTTTAAAGCAGACACTGAAAATGACAACCGAAGCCTTTAGACGCACACAACACATACATGGCATTCAAAACATTCCATGTTCAGCACAAGCAACCAGATAGACGGGGAGATATTTAATAGAAACCCAGAAACAAGATTTACAAATCTAGAAATTTGACATGAACCACGAGAAAAAACACCACTTGAACCATAATTATTTCCACCAAAACCAGCAATCTCCACCAGTATTAGGGGATAAATAGGTCTTTCAAACTGCAGAGAGAGATGTCCTAACAGCCAAGCCTCCGAGGAAACATAGCAACATAAGTGGACATTTGATACGATATTGCAACCACTTAGAACTAGCTTCAAGCATATCATAAACTTCAGACCATCGGCTCTAGATTTTATCAAGCTTTTCAGCCTTGACAACAGGATTGGCTTTTGCTATAGCATCCCGTGCAGCATTGCGGTAGTCAAAAGGACAGTCATGCTTGTCTGAGTATCGATGGGACCCACAGAAGATGTTACCACACCGACAACTGAACCCTGTTAAGCCGACACGCTTATTGCAAGTGGTGCACCTTTTAGGACCCTCCTTCCCCTTTGGCTCACCTATCTCTTTGGAGACAGAGGCTTGAGTTGGTGACAGAGAAATAGACTTTGGTTCTACAGAAACCACTTGAACATTCACAGTAGTGCTAGCAATGACGGGCTCCTTTCCACTGGCACTTGATGAGGATCCATTGACAATATTCTCAATTGAAGAAGCAGCAAGTTTAGCATTTTCTTGTTTCAATACCATGTCCTTGTGACACTTGGAACACATGTTCATAGTTGCCGCGCTTCCAAAGAAGCCGCAGTTGTTGATGCACAAGATAGGACCTTCAGGAGTAGGTTGGCATCCAGTCTCATCGTGCTCCATTTGTTCACCTCTACTGAATAAAATCCATTTGAAAGTCAATAAATCGAAAATGAAATTGCCACACTCCACAACACGACAGAGGGGAAAAAATCCCAACACAAACCCCTAGAACTAGGAATGGGTTACTAAAAATGTGTAAACTAGTATGGAAAAATCAATGGAAGGGACCAGGCTGAGCCAAGGACAATTCCGAGCATTATGTTAATTAAACTCATCAAATAAATAACCCAACCTGAAAACTAAACTTGTGAATAGAAAATAGTAAGTGGAGCATGATGACATAAACACACCAAAACAACCTATCAAAGGTGCTTCTTACACCAAATAACTTATAGGCTTTTCAAATTACAAGCCATACCATGGCTCTTCACAATTCATTATAAATGAGTTATTCGGCCCTTCTCTATCCTACACTAGAAAATGGGATCACTACACTCCCCACCATTACATGGCATGATAAGCAATTGCTACGCCATTAACCGCTACCATCCAAGAACTAGGGACACATTCTCACGATAAATACACAGCAAGAGCACAATAACTCCTCCAGCAATTATTTAAAAACCGGACCCTTGAGCAAACCGAAAAAGGAGTCAGGCGGCCGGGTCACTGGTTCAACCGCGGTTGAACTGGAATTGAACCATTATGTCATTATTACGTCAATTATAAATAAATTATATACAAACTAAAATTATTTCATCAAACGGTACCTGTGTTAAATAAGGCAAGGATAATTTGTATCCCACATCATTTGATATGGGAGGAGTTGGCTTTCCCCAAAGTTTTGCACATCTGGCATTTTTTGTAAGATCCCACGTTGCTAGAAATCAGCTTTGGGCAGGTCCTCGAGTCTATAAAGTTTTCTCAACCTTTGACTGGTTTGTGTGGCTGGCTCAATGCAGTGGTCAAACCAAATGTCACCAAGTGGCAGTGCAATTAAAGTTGCAGCAGTACTCAACGCCATTCAGAGTTCAAACTGTCTTACAGTTCGGCTGACCCGCTCGCGGTTTCTATGGGTTGCTGGTTGGAGCGAGGCCTAGTCAATAGTCCAACTGGTCTAACCGGCCGGTCCGGTCTAGTTTTTAAACCATTGCTTCCCAGGAATATTACCATGTACATTGTACATATATTTATCACACTGTATGCAGATAAAAGGTAAATATATGTCACATGTTGTGATAAGTTAATTAATACCTCTTTTCTAATAAGGGTTCACAACTACCTCTTTCCTATCATATGTGGAACAGGGTGCAGAGACCGATCTCTTTCAACTCGGACTAACCTGCCAAAACAGGTTGATATATTTTGACTTGACTTGAGAAAGCAGTGTTCTAAATGGCGCTCGGCGCTAGTAGGGCGGTGACCCACCTCCAAGCGCCTAGGCCGCCTAGGAATTTGGCCTCTTTTTTTTTGGGTATTTTTTTGATATTTTTTTATACTTTTAGTGTATATTATGATATTAATATATACTAAAAGGATTTCTTGTGTAATTTACCATAGCTGCACAGACATATATATACTGCCATATACAGTATTGTATAACATTTCCATATCCGATCGAGACCCACGCCGATCGTCGCCTTGGAGTTCGCCTGCTTCACGCCGATCGTCGTCACCGGTCGCCATCCGGTATGTCTCTCTCTCTCTCGTCTCGTCTCTCTCTCTCTCTCGCGTCTCTCTCCCTCTCTCGTCTCTGTCTTTCTGCTCTCTCTCTCTCTCCTAGCCGCCAAGCTCCGCCAAAGGTCCGCCTAGCCTTCCTAGCTGCCGAACAAAACGCCAAGGGGGTAGTCGTGGCGCTAACCCTCCGCCTAGGCCGCCATTTAGAACACTGTGAGAAAGATACGTGCAGCCCACCCTTGAGGTTTGTCATTTTTCATTAGATTCCCTTTTAATCTCCAGAAGGCAATAACTTCCAATTGATAACTAGAAGACAATTGCAGCCACCCAAAACACACACATCCACTTTCATTCACCTTGACAAGGATAGCAGAATTATATAGTATATACCAATTACTTCCATTCGTAAGATGGAAGTAAGCCATCCCAAAAATGGGAAAGAAGAGGAGAGGGGCTAGGAAGCTGCCTGAAGTAACTCTGCTGGTAAGAGTGGAAGCAATTATCCTGCTTTTGAGATATAAAGGAAAACTGGATTTGGTGACTAATGTACCATAGTTCCATTGGGATGCTACCATCTATTGCCCAACTTCACACGGAAGGTATAACTAATCTTCCCAAGCTTTAAGTGAGCCAAATAAGCGAACCCTCAATCTATTTTGCTGAAAGCACTACTTCCATGCAGCAATTCTCAGTGTTTTGCCCTACGTTACTTATCCCATTATACCAATTCGAAACGTTTAGAGGTACAATCCATACATATATCCAACGTTTCAGTTGGATCAGCGGTAAAACCAATACGCATATCTAAACGTGTCTTCTGTTAAAGTTAATATTCTTGCCCATCCCTGATACGATGCAAGATCTTTAACTTATTAGAACTGATATATAGTTGATGAGCAAATTGCATCATCAACAGTTTTAGCAGAAATTTTTGTATTCAAACTGGGTATTCAATATTCAGTGGTTATCGTATCTAATCCCAACAAAATACAAAACATGAAAAATATATATATATATATATATTTTTTGATAGACGAAACGTATCCCGTTTTGACAACCTTGGTAAATGGTAATTGTAGCAAAAGAATATAACAAAACAAAAGGAAAGCAAACACAGTTACCCACAGCAATCAATTCCTGGGCCACTGGGAATCTTCTTTATTTTGGTCCGTTCATAAAAACAACAATATTTTCCAAGTCTACCCAAATTGTCACACCAATAATGAAATTAATTTCAACTCAGGAACCCAGGACAAAGAAAGATCAAAACTTCCTAACCAAAATAAAAAAAACCTAGCAACTGAGATCCAAAGCCCCAATTTCAATCAGTCATAAGTAAAAATTCGAGCCCAAAAGTAGACACGAACAGAATCGGAAACCCTAACCTGTTCGCGAACGACAAAACCAGCTCAATTAAAACCTTTCAGACGTCGTCGGGCGTCAGGATCGCATCAGAAGAGTCCTGCAGCCAAACAACACATCAAAATCAGCGTCCATTAAACAACCCTAGAGCGACTAACTCTGTAACCCTAGAGCGAGAAAGACTCACTCTGTAAAAGAAGAGAGAGAGAGAGAGAGAGAGAGAGAGAGAGAGAGAGTCTTCAATTCGAAGTGTATGTGAAGAAACAAACTCCTCCCTTTGTATGCGAAGGCGGAGAAAGAAGTGAGAGGCGGTGTTGTGCACGGAGAAGGGGTAATTGCGCGGTTCACCCTAATGTTTTGTCTAATCATGTAAATTACCCACGTGTACCTACGATTACGATTTACTACCCTATTTCTCCGTTATGTTACGTACCTGTTGGAGATTGAGATGCAAAGCACTAATGAACAAGTCCTCTGCATTACACTCCCCAAAACCTTCCTCAAAATCCAAACCGAATGGACAAAGAAGACCACTAACCCAAATTCTAAGCCAAACCGAACAAGCAAAGAAGACCACTAACCCAAATTCTAAGCCAACTAGGACTCTATCTATCACCAGTCGTACCAGGTTTACACAAATAAGTTATTATGGCATGAGAGCCAATCCTCTTAAAATTATTATTATCAACGCTAGTTTTAGTTATACAAAAACAAATGATCATTATAAGTTCAATCTTGTAAGGTGGAGAAGACACTAGGTGTTGATAAAAGATGTACATAATTATAAGTTCAGTATCGACTCGACACGGGAACTCAATTATAAAAAGCTGATTAAAAATTATTTAGGCATAAGATAGCGACGATGACGTTTAGTATGGTAATGTATCTACTATTCGTTTAACATAGTTAATTGATTCGTTTGACGCGTGATATTTAGTTTACCATTATCTACTACTCCATTTATTAACAAAAGTTAAACACCGTATTCTAAAACTTTAAAACTTGGTGAGCAATAGGGGTAAGCATGGTCCGAATTGGTTCGGTTTTATAGTAAATCAAGAATTTAATCAATACTTACGAATTATGAATTTGGAGAACCAAACCAACCCACAAAAGGCATAGAACCAAACCAATCAAAACCATTAAAGTATGGTTCGATTTTAAACCACGGTTTATTTTGAGCTAAGCTATCTTTTTCAAAAAATATTTAAAATACTTAAAGATACGAATATAAATTAAAAGAAATTTTATATTAAAATCAATTTCATTCAAATTATCAAAACACACTAACATCAACCAACTAATTAAGAGTAGAATACCATAATTGCCTCAAGTCTTGGTTGTAAAGGAATTATAGGAATAGAATTTAGAGAAATTTAGGAATTAGGCCATTTAAGTTGACTGATCTGGTGATCTCATGTGCTTTTTATGTATGATAAATTAATAATCACAGGAAATTAGGAATGAATTATGATATATAGAAGTTTAATCTAAATTATCTTGACAGAGTAGGAAAACTAAATATTGCGGTGAATTTAATAGGATCAATAATTAGAAAAGTAGTTGACTAAGGCTCCCCCATATTTATTTGGTGAAATCATAATTAAATTATATGTATATATGGTTCGGATCAGTTTGGAACCATACCCGTGAAAGTGAATTCACAAACCAAACCATATAACACGATTTCTAATTTTTAAACCATGAGCAAACTAAACTACTAAAAACCCAAACCAAACCTTTCGGTTTGGATTTGTTTAGATTGAATTCGCGGTTTGACGGATTTTTTGCTCACCCTTAGTAAGCAACGGGTTTTAGAATCTTTAATAAAATAACTTGCGTTCTTGGAATATTCAAAAAAATTGATTATTTCGTCCGTAATTGTTTTGTTTGGAACATGTGAAAAATAAGAGAAAAGAAGATAAAGTTTAAAAACTTTCCCTTCATTTGTTTGGTTTGAGAAGAAATAGGAGAGAAAATGGAAAATATTGTTCTAAGAATAGTAAAATTTTCCCCCTTCTTTTTTCTCATTTTCCTTCTTAATTATTTTTCTTTCTCTTTCCTCGCTTTCCACGAGTTCCAACCAGAGCATAAAGTAATCCTTAAGTTGTACCGTATAGGATTAGGATTTAGGAGTGTACATATTAGAGCATCACCAATGATGGGTGCCAAAGCCAAATTTTGGCATGCTACGGTATTTTTTGGCCATAATTTGGCTAAATTCTGAATGAAACTTTGGAGGTTCGATCAACCACTTATACATTTCTAATTTAGTTGATTTTTTTTTTAGGGCCACTCAAAAAATTACTTTAAAATTAATGAACGGGATGGAGTATTTGCGTGGGACCCAAAAGTGGGCCCCACATGCCGTTGCACATTATATGTACAGCTTTGTTACGGTACCATTATCATTATCAATCGATTTCAGCTGCACATTTTCCTATGGTTTGGACTAGGTTTCCCTTAGGATCCCTCTATTATCACATCTGCGACTGATCCTAGAAGATTGGTAGTTTTGAATCATTCATCATGTTTCTATGTGATGAAATTGCTTGTAATATACTAATACCCTCCATGCCCATGAATAAATATGGTTGATCGTATAATTTCTCAATAGACAAAAAAGAAAAGAGAGTGATCGGACGATGATGATCCCTAATCCAAATCCAAAACCGACTAGGATTACATCTATCGCAAGTGCTATTGGATTGAAGGACAGGATCAATTCTCACACCTTCTTAAAACTCTACCAATTCCTAGTTCTATTGGAATTCGTCTTTTGTGCTATTGGAATTAATCTCTCTGTATATACATAAGGTTGTAAAGCCCCAATCTGAGAATCCATTACAACTCACAATCACAAAAAGCTCTACAATCTCGAAGGAAGCTGCGTGAGGTCAGTCTCTCTCCCTGTCTTTGCTTCTTTGTTCGATTTGTTCATGGCTAGTTCGATGTACGGGAAAATAGAGAGAGATCGAGATAGAAACTTGATAGTTGTTGATGGTGATTAAAACAACAATGACGATAGAGGTCATACGAGGGGAAGAAGAAGAAGTGGTAGTAGTAGACTAGTAGTAAGTTAGTAACCAAAGCGATGATGGGTATTCCACGAAACATAGTAGGACTGTGTCGTTTCAAGGAGGAAGGGTTTACATTCCCCCTTTCAATTAACCTGGCCTTCTACGGATGGCCATATCGGCCAATCCATCCGTATCCGATCCGTTATCCGCTTCGAACGGATCGGATTTTTCGGATATCAGGGCGGATTCGGATTTATTTAAAAAAATGGAGATTGGATCGAATTTAGAGGTAAGTTTGCCTCCGATCCGATCCGCCCCGAATTAGATCTACATTGCTGATCCGCCCCAATCTGTCTCCGAATATTCAAAAATCTATTTTTTTGATAAAAAATTCGCCTCCGATCCGCCTCGATCGGTCCCCGAATACTCTTTTTGATAAAAAATCTAAATTTTATTTTTCAAATTCGGATATTTGAATCTCCGATCGGATCTCCATTATCTGTTCGGGGCGGATTGGGAGGTTGGATGGAAGGTTCGGATTCGGATATATCAATATCCGCCTCCGATCCGCCCCGTTGCCATCCCTACGGCCTTCCAAATTTGAAGTATGGATTGGAGGCAATTGGTACTGCTCACGCGGGGTAAATCGCCATAACGACATACAAATTAGAGTTGTGATTGTTTGACGTATGAGACAATAAAAAATTAACATAAAAGTTTTGTTCTATTAACTAGCGGTGTGTCCGTTCGATACACAAGAGCAAAAAAAATAACAATGTAATTTTTTTTTTGTCCCGTGCAAACGTGCACACCATTATATGTTACTCCGTATCTTGTGGATATAATGGAAAAAATGTTATCGGCTAACGAAAAAACCACCTTTACACCCAGGTGTTTTTGAAGCCAAACCAAGTAAGTATTAATTAGAGTTCTTGGTTTCCATTAAAAAATTATTTTTTATTTTTATTATATTTGAATTTGAAAATTAAAAATAAAAACTTTTAAAAAAGAAAGTAAACTGAAACGGGCCTCTACAAAACTCGCTCAACCGGGAAACAAAAGCATCGGAAAATTACACTAATCTCCCCTGTGGGTGTGGCATATGACAAATACACTGACATCCCGTAATGACACTGTTCACCTGGCCTCTACTTTGATAGAGTGAGCATATTCGTCCAGGCGTATTGTCCACCGGCCACCTACTTTGGGTGTCACAAAAGTGAGGAACTCGCTGGCTACCGTCACAGGTCGTCTATTTTCCCGTCTCTTTCATCCTCTTCCTTGTTTTTTCTTATTTTTGGTGCATCAATACAGATGTATTCGTTTGAAAATCATTTGTCGAACCAAAACAGCAGCCTACAGCCACCGTACACTGTATGAGGCCCACTCTGGGTCCACGTTTCTCATCTTTCTTTACACTAAAAGAATAATTTTTTCATTTTTATATTCCTTTTTTCCAAAATTTAAACTCCTTAACCGAAAATGAAAATTTTTTTTTAATTTTTTTTTTTCCCTTATTGGGTCTCAATGAAGATTCTTTAAAAAATCCATTTGTGAAAAAAAAAGCTAAACACATGTTTTGAGGCTTGGGAATTTCCTTCTTTTTCAAAAAAGAAAATGGAATTAATTTTTTCATTTTTATCGATTTTTCAAAGATCCGGAAACTTGATCTGACAACTTATATATATCGAATTGAACTGATTCAGACGGCAGCTGTGGCTGTTGACTTTGAACCCAAAAGGGAGAAGAAGTGACTGCAAACCCGCATGACCATTGAATCAAGCAGAGAGAAGGAGAAGGAGAAGGAGAAGGAGAAAGAGAGAGAGGGAGATAGGGATAGCAAGAGCGAAGTCAAAGGAGAACACAGGGAGTCTCAGAACGTAGAGAGATAAAGAAGAAAGAGAAGCGAGAGAGGGCAAGGACGAGAGAAGAGGCGCCAAGAGGTCTCTCTCCTCAGCACCATTCCTTACTCCCATCACCAGAGAGGTAAATTGAATCTTTCTACTCTTTTTCACTCTTTTGTAGTTACTGAAACGAAACCTAACTTTTGAATCAAACTGCATTTTGGGAGAAAATCGTATTCGTTTCTTTCTTTTTCTTCATTAATACTAGTCTACTTTATCCTAGGGAATTTGTGGGGGGAATGGGTGTTTATGGGAATCGAACCCTGCCCATATGCATGAAATAAGAGGGGCACCGACTTCACTTCACTCTACTTGCGTATTCATTTCTTTCATTGCTGAAGAATCTATAAGATGAACGATATGCTGGGTTAGAACTTCCCTCATGATTAGGGCTTTTGGATTTTTTTTTTCAATAAATGTTTTTTTTTTTTTTTTTGAGGAAAAGTAAGAACTTCATTGACAAAAAAGGATTACAAATTTACAACTGCATCTAATACAACTGGAAACAAGACTAATTGCACACGCGGTTTCCAGTTTTCAATGTATTCTTGGTTTGCTGCTTGCTTTTATATTTAGGTTATGATTTGCTTGTTTTGGGTGCTTCAATACAGATGTATTTCGTTTGAAAATCATCTGCGTTTGAAAATTTTGTCATACGTCTGCTGGCGTCCTTCCACGCATGACTGGGATGATGTGCTGCACGATGGACCACGTGCGGTGTTGGAAAGAATGACCGTTATTTGTCTTTGAAGGATTGTGTCCGTGTATGCCAGGTAGGGCTGCCTGCGGATCAGTCTGGTGCGGATCGGTCCGGTTCCCAATCCGATCCGCTCGTGGCGGATTGTTGTTTTCTCCATCCGCCAACTGTCTATGATGTTATTTGGATGGTTCGGTTTGGATGCGGTTTCGGCGGATTTGAGCATGCAATTTAATTTTTTTACATACACCAAAAAATTGAAAAATAAAGCCCCAAGACTTCAGTCCAGTCAAGTTTAAACGAATTCAAACAAGTCTAAACATTGATCCACCCTAAAATCAAAATAAGTTCGTCCACCCTAAAATCAAAACATGGATCAATTGAATTTCGCTTCGATATCAATTGAATTCAAGCAAATAACCGCACAATAGTGCACTTTAAGAAGCTAATTGGTTGGTTGCGTTCATAGAATCTGATTCTCACTGTGATATTTAGGTTTACATGTGGTTTGGATGCTAATGGGAATAGGGCTTTGGTACTCGAGTGCAATATGTTTTTCTAGTGTTTTGTAAGAATTTGCGGGGGATATGGGCTCACAGTTGTTTGGTGGTTGTCACAGAGAAGTGAGACTCGTGAATCACAAAACATATCATATATAGTCTGGATTCGGTGGTTTGAACCGGAACCAAACCGGATCCGCCAGAATCAGTAGTTTTGGATCCGTATCTGTCTGTAGCATACTTCGGTTTGGTTCGGTTTAGTCTGGATTGGGCGGATTGGTTTAGTCTGGATTGGGCGGAAGGGTTCATTTGCTGGACAACCATAAATTGCTTGTGAAAAATAGGAAATTGACTGTACTGTTGATACTGAAGTAGGTAGAAAATTACTGATCGGAGAAAGAGATGATCAAAGAGGGAGAGAGAGAAGGAGAAAAAGACGATGACGACGCAGCCAATATTTTTAGGGATTGATTCTGCCTATGCACTATATGTCGCCAAATCCGTGGGTTTCTAAGTATTTCCTCCTCTCCGTAAAAAACACAGGTATCGATCTCTTATTCTCTAACATTTTTTTAAAAGTTTTGCTTGTAATGTATATGACTGGATGTCTCTGTCTGCTGCTTCTTTGTGTTTTTGTTCTTCGATTACTTCTTCGTTTTGTGATTTGGTTTCTTCATCTTCTTTTGGGTCTAGAATGATACATGATGTATGTGTGCCGTCTGACCAAAATAGGGGTACATTCTCCATGTTTTCATTTATCGCTAATCAAACAACCCCAAAACAAAAACAAGTAAAGGAAGTTTCAAGTTGCTCTGTTTTTTTACTAATTATTATCAGAGCCGAAATTTGTAGAATCTCCATGAGGATTTCCAGTTTGACCTCTGAGATCTAGTTCTTTGCCCATGATTTTGTTTGGAATAAGTTGTGATTGGGTGGGTTTTGTGTATTTTCAGCAGGTCGGCGCCTCTCTCTGTCTCTAACTTTCCCTTTGCTGAAAGTAAGCGCTCTAATGTTATTTGGGTGATGTAGATTGAGGACTAAAGCCCCCAAAAGGTAATTTTTTGAGTTCTTTTGTCATGATTTCGACTGGATTCAAGTTGTGATTAAGTGGGTTTTGTATATTTTCAGTGGGTTGGTGAAGAAGAAGGTAAAACAAAATAAGGAAGTGCAAATTGTGAGTGACTTTTGTTATTTTTCTCCTTATATTATGGATTTTGGTCCGAACACTTGCTATGAGTACTTTTTTCCCTATCGTATGTCTTAATACTTGTTAAGATGTCATTAAACAAGCCTAACAGATGGGAAAAAAATCATGTCCTTTAGTTTTAGGGTTGTGCTGATGTGTTTTGTCAAAAAAATAACAAAGACAGGCAAATATTAACCCATGGTATTCAATTTGTGTAATTATTTGAAAATATATAGTGTGTGTCGTTTCTTTGGATATAGGCTGTTTCTTATTTTCCCTCACATATTATGATAGGAAGAGGATTTGATTGGTTCTGCCAACGCCACTGCCACTTATTTTGCTATTATCACAAATTGGGAATTGAAAAAAAAAGTTCGCTCTGATAGTCAGTTCTCCTTTACATCAGAAATCTAGCTTTGAGATCAACTAATTTTAGTTTTTTTTTGGTCCCGTCCAGGTATGCTTTGGTGATACTATGGAGGTATGATTTTATTTTTTGCATTTTTATTTCCATTTGATGAGTTAGAACTAATGACTTTACCGTACAGATACTCATAGTTTGTCATTTTGGCTTTCTTCCCACTGCTGCCATGGGAAAATATTTTTGGTTGGTAGGTTAAAAGCACTACCGAAAAGAGTTCCCCTCTTATTTTCCCTTTGCAATTTCTTCATATAGCTTTGAATGATTGGTCCGCTTATTTTGTTTGCCAAGCAGCCAAGGCACTCTTAGTCTTTTTTTGGTGAGTTATGCAACCTGACCCCTTTCAAGTACTATTGGATTCACCTTCAAAAATCGAGTTCTATAGCTTCTCATACAAATTTACTTAATTTTGTATGAAGTTAGTACTGAATTGGATAGGAAGTATCAGTTGTTGTGTTGGACTAGGAATTGGTTAGAATGTTGTTGCCTCGAAATTTGTAAACTCTGCCTCTAATTTTTTCAGTTCTTGCTATTTTACTTGGGGGATTGTTGTACACAATTCTGTATGACAGATGGGTTAGAGTGGTGTTAGCTCATGACGTATGATTCTGTTTTTTGCATTTTTGTTTCCATCAATTTGAGGAGTTAGGAGTAATGACTTTATTATGCCGATGCTCAATAGTTTTCGTTTTAGGCTTTCTCCTACATGCTACTATAGGAAAGTAGGAAACTGTTTTTTGTTGGTAGGCCGGAACCATCACCAAACTCCCTTCTTAGAGCATGTACAACAGGCACTTTATTTGCATTTTTTAGATAAAATGGATAGCTATTCTCAAGAAAACCAGCTCCACCAGTCTAGCAATCCATGTCTCCATTTTGATTTATCTAGCGAGTTGATTCGCAAGATGGGGAGAGGAATTGTATTAAAGCATAACTTAAAAAAGACTAATGTCTCTATGCCATTGACTCAAACGTCTTGCTTCTGCTCTCTCTTCTTCATTCTTCTTCTTCATTCAATTTGAAGCCCTAAAGCCAACCGTGGAAGAAACCCCAAATTTCTGCTTGTCATGCCCTCGATGCCATTTCCGGCTGCGAGATTCTTAGGGTTTGCAACTGAAATCCTCAACACTGTCTAAATGTTGCCCACTTTATATGACTTCTAGAAGGTGTTTCAATTCTGATTTCAACTGGTAGATGTATGTATGTTGATTTTGTTGTATGCTGAATTTGGGTTTCGATTTCGACAGCGTGTTTATTTTTGCAAGGCCAAAGCAATTGTGATGATTAAAAATAAAACAAAAACACAAGAATAGCCAAAATAACTAGCATTGTTGAAGTTAGAAGCAAAAAATGACTAGCTTATATATGTTTTGGGGGTTTTGACATTGTTAAATGATTGATCAGCATAAACTAGCTTAAAATGCCTGTTTTGTTTAAGTTACCTTCTAGCTGGTACATCCAAGACTTGCAGTTTACGGAAGTAGTTAGTAAACCATTATGGCTTTTTATTTGAAATTGTATTTTTTCCCCATATTTGTTGGTAGAGGTTCCAAAGAATAAGGTTAAGAGATGGAACATTCCTGTATCTGAGATGGATTATGGAGGAATGGCTGCTTGCTGATGTGTAAAAAGCAGTGGAAAAGGAGTTTGAATTGGCTTTGCAGGATCGAGTTATGGAAGAAACCAAAGACAAAAAGAATGCTGTTGAGGCCTATGTTTATGACATGAGAAACAAGGTATTATAATGACCTCCTAAAACAAATCCTATGAGAAGCTTGAGTATTTTTTTATTTATTTTTGAAAAGCTAAGCTTGAGTATTTTGAACTCTAACAGTTTCTATGTTTTCTCCGGCTCCCGGACAAATAACAAGAATTTGCTATTGAGTCAGAAAGAGAAGAGGTTACCGCTTAACTCCAAGTGGTGGAAAATTGTCGGTGACAAAGATGCACTTGAAAGAATTCATTGTGAGCTTCTTGCCATAAGATTTCAATCACTTGACGGAGATGATCTAAATGGTCCCGTTCGCATGCACAAAAAACATAAAACGAAATCTCAAGGTTGACGAAGATGGTGAGGACTGAGGACGAGACAGAAGGTGTTTACAATGCCAAGCTTGAGAAGCTCCAGCAGGTTGCTTTTGTGGCATTTGCTCTTTTTTACACTTCAATTCTTGGTTTGTGTATTTAACTTGGAATGTAAAGTCGGTAGCAGGAGGTCCCACTGAGGAGCGCTACAAGGAGCACACTGGGAACTGGGACGGCATCGGTGATTTGACCAACTTATCTATTGTGTGACTAGTTTCAGAGAACCTACCATGTCAAGTTTTCCAATTTTTATCACAGTGACTTAGTAGAGAAACAAAAGGTGTGAGATGATCTCTCTCTCTCTCTCTCTCTCTCTCTCTCACACACACACACACACACACCCGCATGCATAGATGTTATCGATATTGGATTTTATGTCTCTTCTGGGTTGTTTGTAGGTTATAAATGACTGCGTGAAGCAGAGGTTGAGAGAGAGAAAGCAGCAACAGGACTTGCTGCCCAAGTATGCTACTCCAGTCATCTTCTCAGCTGATAAAGAAAGAAGGCCAGCCCTTGACAGGTTGTGTATTTTTATTTCATGCTGATTGCTGCTGGAAATCACTTTAATATTCTTCTTGTTTTTTCTTTCTTAAACTTTCAATTTAATACATCTATGGCCTTAGCTTGTGCATCAGTTTGTAGTTAAACAGGTTTTCAAAATATTCAGGGCACGAATGTCTAATATCTACGGTCCTTCTGATCTGTGGAAATATAGTTTTGTGGTTGGACTGCGTCACTAGCGAGTATGCATTCAGTTTCATTTTCTATGATTCTCATTTGATCTGATTTTGTTCTTCGCTTTACAGTATGTGTATTATCTCATTGCCTTCTCATTTTAAGGCTTTGTACATTATGTATTATAACGCGTTCCCAATCGGTCTACTTTTTCTCTGCAGCCATCTCTGTAATAGTGTGGAACAATTGCGGTCAAATATGGTGAAGAGCTTGACAGTCGCAAAGGCAGGCATCAATGATAAAGGAGAGGTCAAACATTCTTTGTGGTTTCCAACGGAAGATCCATCTAAACTAAAAGCCTTTGCAGCTTGTGAGGAAGAGATGCGTAAGTCTCGAGCTCAAAGGTGCTCTGATCTTAGTTTTTCCTTTTTAATTCTGAATTATTTTTGTAGCGTTTCATGCTTTTTTTAGAAAGTATGTGGTACTGTTCATAGACAAACGCAAAACTTGATATCGTATTCGCTAATGCACATGAAGTTTCTTGACTAAGGCCGATATAAAAACCTGGGTTGTTGGTTATAGCCTTTCCCTTTGAATTTGTTCCTTATTTACTGGGTTCCATTGATTTTACATTTTTGTTTTATTTTTGTTTCTTCTTGACTAAGAGAGAGCTAACATCAAAGTATAGAAATATCCTACATACTGCAAAATTCTCACAAAGTTTACCTATTCTTGGCAAGTGCATCTCATGAGGTTTCATTTTCAGATTTGATATCAGATTTCATTAGCTTTAGTTCCACGCCTCTATTTGTTTGTTCTCTATGGATCGAAAGAGGTCTAGAAATTCAATTATTTGAGAGTGAGGTCTCTCGCGTTGGTGCATATGAAAACGTAATTTCGAGATGTAGACATTTTTGTATTGCGAAGAAAGAGATAAAAGTTGCTCTCATCAACGAGCATGACTTATCGTGCGTAGCATTTACTCAGTCTTGTGATCCTCCGACAAATTCTTTTCGCTTGAAAACCAACTGGTATGACTTGTCGGGCTGAGCAGGCAGCCTTGCACTTCTCAACTAATGTGTGAATGTTAATTCCGTAATGTTTTAGCTGCAACAAAAACCTACAATTACCAACCAACGAGCATGCTTTTCGTGCATAGCATGTTGGTGATCACCTAGTTTACTACATGCACCACTTGCTGGTTTCTTAATGTTGGAAATCTACGCGTATATATATCCATACCAAGTCAGTACTTAGAGACACACACTTCCCAGCATATTATTGTCCCATTGGAAAAGAAAAAGCCTTTACTCCTCTTACCCATATCCTACAGAAAATACCAGAACAAGTGAAATAAATAATCTTCCTTCTCCTTTAGTCCAATTCTTACTCTAGAAAACCTCCGATAACACCATTGATAAACATTGCTTTGATTATATATTTTACAAGTGATTTTGGAGTGTCGGGCATCTATAGGTTCGTAACTTTTTGCTTCGCTGCACAAAAGCAAACTCAAAGGTCATTGTATCTTGGGGAAGAAACACTGGTCAACCCAGTGCAAGAGGGGTGTATCGTTCCTTAGGAGAGCGTTCCTCGTGTCTCAATCACCCACAGGCAAGCTATCCTAATCCTTTTCTCTACTTAATATTTTGTCTACTGCTTTGGTTAACTATTATTGTTAGTAACTTTTCCTATCCGAAAACTCCTAAAGCTCTTAATTTCTCCAAGACTGAGGACATTACAAAGTGTTCCACACAATAATTATAAAAAGAGCTTATTCACATCCCGAGTTACTGTTGTTTGCATGGAATATTGGTATTCCATAACAATGGAGTGCTGGATGCAAAGTTGACAAATCATTTGGCGCTTTGTCTTTTGTGAAAGTAAATGAAAACAACGAAGGAAATACTTAAAACAATATTGTACAGATAATTTCTTACCTTGTTCAGCGCCAATACTAAATCACAATTTGTGATCCCCTTTTCTTCTTCGTTTCTTCTCCAAAAAGCTCTTTTTTCAAGCATTTGTAACTCCCTTTCCCCTCACACATGGGGGATCTAACACTACCAATTTATCAGAATCAATAGCGGTCAGCGGATGCATAGCTTGACACTTAGGATTCCTTTGTCAGTACTTTTATTTGGATTGTATCCATGTATCTCTTGGATTCTTCCCACAATTCTGTCACTTTCATACTTGCCACCTTGTTTCCTTCATCTGACATAACCAATTGACTTATGGACGTTATAAGCCAGTTGCACCAAATGGTTTCTTTATATTGTCAATGAGGATTTTTTTCTCCAAGATGACTCCTCTACCACGTGGATTGGGTTGTCCTGGGTTAACCTATTTGGATTGTGTTGTCCACCTAGTTAAAATATCTGTACTTGGAAGCTTGGTTATACTCTAGGCCTTAAGTATTTTAAGTGCATGTCGGCATAATCATCCCTTAGACTCGAACATCTTACAAGAACACGTAATACTGCCAGATGAACTCCACGGTGTGATGTCTATTTCTCTATTATAGGCTTCCTCGGTTGTCAAAAAAGTGTAAAGTGGACTGTCACACGAAGTTAGTTTCTGATGCACAGCGATACATGGTTTTCTTCTTATGTGTTCCTTAGCAGATGTTATTTGATGCTATATTGCAACTCATTAGAAGTCTATATTAAGGTCTTGAACATTAAGAAAATTGGTGTTTAATAAAGGAAACATGAATATGTGTAACTGTAGTTTGAGGTTATCGACATGATTTTGAGGTATTGGTCTCACACCCATATATATTTAATAGTTGCTACAGCATACCGTATCAAAGAGGGAAAGGGTTTAGCTTATTAGAAGTGTCGAGGCTTTTCTTTTGTGGTGTCTAAAATGTTTAAAAGCTTACTATGTTCTTTTGTGTGGCAACAATATGCATTTCTTGTTTCTTTCATCCATGTTTCGTTCTTATTGCGAGTTGTGGCCAGTACTTGGACGCAACATTTCAGGATTTTTCTAGTTAAGGTATAATAGGCTAGACACTGCTTATATACAAGTGCTAGAAAAGTTCATTGAGTTTGCTTATGATAAAAAATAAAATAAAAATCCAGATGCAAAGATATATATTGGTCATTTAAGAAATGGGGTAACCTTGGATTTGAGACAAGAAGCTGAGTGAAAGAACATTTAGTTAATAAAGTATAAACGAATTTGACACTAATTATACAAGATGGGACTATTCATGGGAGCCTTTGGCTTATCTAGTGGAAATGAATATGGCCCGTCACTGATTAGACTGAAAAGAAATTGGATAGTTGAGGGATGAAATAAGTTAACTAGATACTTTAAGTACAAAATGAAAAAAAAGGGGGAAGACTGAAGAGTTTATGGACGAAATGATGAGTTAACCCAATTTAATGTCCTTGTTTATCCAAATGCACTTGTAAAAAATCCTAGTACCTTTTTTTGCTCTTTTTAATGTCTGATTAAACTGATCTTTTGCAAATATATTTTTCTTCGTGCAATGCATGTGATTATAGGTTTGGATTTTGAACGAACTCTTTGAAAGGTCCCACAAGGAAAGTATAGAGAGGTAAAATAGCTAGGGGTGTGAAGAGGAGCTTGACGATTTCTAGCTCGTTCGCATAGAGGGAGGGGGTTGGCTCGGTTCTGGTGGGGACAAGGTGCGGATGGCAAGAAAATCCAGTGGTTGGCTTGGGAATAGTTGAGCAGATCAAAGGTGGTGGGAAAGTAGGGGTGGAGTTTAATCCATAACCACTCCTCTTAATGTTCATCAAAGTGCTTAAGGCAAAATATAACCCAATTTCCAACTTTATGGAGGCACAGTTGGGATCGCAACGGTCTTTTGCTTGACGGATCAGTCCTTATGGTTGGGATGTTTTAAGTAAAGGAACAAGGTGGAGAGTAGGCCAGTGCATGTGGAGAACAGAAGGAAACAGTTGACCCTGTGTTTATGGGTTGTGATTGGATTGCAGAGATGCGGATGCGGGTCTGGAGCAAGACAGCCCGAATTTGAGATTTAGAAGGACAAGACATCTTGAGTTTGAGATTTAGGAGTTTTCACCACTGGGCAAGGGAGATTTTGCTGTGTAAAAACCAAGATATTGGATATCAGTAGAAATTTTGCAGTTTTGGCATGGTCTGCTTGGACTGATATAAGGAAACAAGCCAAAGCATGAAGGAGTATCTCCCACCGAAATAGTGGAGCATATGTGCTTTTGACTACGTTCAGTGGTTTGGCAAGGCAAATGGGATAATGTTGTCTTCTTACCATCAACCTATAATATTAGCTTCTTGCGTTCCTCCACCAGAAGCGTTCTTCGAAGTGAATGTTGACGGCAGTTTGAATGTGCGGAATAAACAAGCTGGTATTGGAATTGTGCTCCGTGGTCGCACTATGGTCATTTGTTTGCGGCATGTTCAAAGTGCATTCCATTTTATGTTCAGTTGAAGTTGCCGGAGCTTTGGTGGTATCGAATGGTCTATCCTTTGCTGCAGATGTCGGTGTATCCCGCTTCTATCCTTTGCACCAGATGTCGGTGAAGAGAGATTCAAAGATCACAGTGGACACCATTCGTCACGATTCGGGCAACTCTTTCAAGCGCAAGTGTTACTTTAGAGCCTCTAAATTAGAGGAGTGCAGGATGCTATTGAATGGTTTTCAAGGCAGCTTATGCACACACATTTCTCGGTCTGGACATTCTGTTGCTCATTCTTTTGCTAGATTTGCGCTTGCTATTGTTGATTTTAGGTTGTATGGCTAGAGAAGGATCTGAGGTGGGCTACTCCTCTCCTTTCTGCTGATGTACTTATTATGGAATTTCAATAAAATGAGTTTCCCATTTAAAAAAAAAAATGAAAAGAAGAGGGAGGGAGGGAGGGAGGGAGAAATCTCTCCAGTCTCCAGTCTCCGCATACCCTTCAAATTGAAGAGGATCTCTCTCTCTCTCTCTCTCTCTCTCTCTCTCTCTCTCTCTCCCCGATACTCCGGTATCTCTCTAGTCTCTTCATTTAAGTGCTGAATGATGCTTGGAATGCTTGGTGCGGTGATAGAGGGTGGTGGTAAGGTGGCTAATGATGGTTGAGGGTGGTGGGTGAAGTTGATGGATTGTGAGTTGGGCGGCGATGTGGAGAGGAATGAGGATGCTGGCAGTGGAGGGCGAGGGATAATGTTGCAGAAAAACTCAAAAAAGTAGTAGGGGAAGAGAAGGCAGGCGGAGAGGCGGAGGAGACTTCGTGAGTGGGTGGGCGTGTATGAGATTTGATCACACTGTATCCATTATTGGGTATGGGTCGATTGGATTTTGAAATGGAAAGTCAGACGCGATTAACTTCCGTCCGAGAGTTTAACACCGGTCATGTATTACTCTATGTATTTAACGTAACGGACTCAAATTAATGGGTCTCCAAATATATATCAAACAATAATCTATCAAAAAAAATAAGATTGTGATGTCAAAAAAACAAAAAAAAGAAGACTGGATGGGTTTATTTGGATGAGTTTAATTTTGTACACTTATATTTAATTAATAAATATTATACAAAACCTTGGGGCATTTCTTTTCTTTTACCAAATTCTTTTAAACCCAAGGGAAAAAAGCTTGAGAGAATTTTAGAATGGTGTCTATGTTTTACAAAATGTTTTATTTTCGTCCCAATAGGATGAATTTTCGTAATTGCCCCTTCATTTTGAATTTGATCGTAACGGATGTGTTTATTGGGAAGCAAATAAAATATAAGTGTTACCATCCGCACGATTGATACTCAAGAAACTAAAATAGAATTTGTTGTGAAACCATTTTACGAGAAACTTCCCTTAATTAAAAGCTTGCAAAGATTTGAAATCCATGCCCCCACCGCCTTTGATATGCTCAGCTTTTCCCGATCCAACTATTGGATTTTCTTAAAGAACCACCTAATCCCTTTCCATGCAAAGGAGAATGCTCAGTCTCTTCATACCCTTTATCTTTATCTTTATTTTATTTTAAATCTCCGTACTCTTATTTGTGGGATCCATTCAAAAACTTCATTTGTAGTACAAATTAATTTCATGTATTGTGCAAAGAAAAGTATCTAAGCAGAAAATTAGTTTAATTGGACATTAGTACTACTAAAACAAGTACTATTTGAAAAAATAGACTAAAATTAAATAGTTAAGGGGTGGAATAGATTGAATTGATACTTGAAAGAAGAAGGAAAAGAACAAGGCAATAGTATGGGGACGAAAAGGCTAAAGTTGTACTCCGAATAGGTTTAGGACTTAGGGTTAGGAGTATGTATAATGTATATCATTGACAGTAATATTAGTACGTGTTTGAAGTTCAGTTCCGAAGCCCTAAATTGAGAAGAAAGAGCTGCGGCAACGAAGGTCATTTGTAGTACAAATTAATCTCATGTATTGCGCAAAAAAAAATCTCATGTATTGAGCAAAGAAAAGTATCTACGCAAAAAATTAGTTTAATCGGACATTAGTACTACTAAAACAAGTACAATTTGAAAAAATAGACTAAAATTAAATAGTTGAAGGGTGGACTTGATTGAATTGATACTTGAAGGATGAAGGGAAAAAACAAAGCAATAGCATAGGGACGAAAAGGCTAAAGTTGTACTCCGAATAGGTTTAGGACGGGGCCGGCTATTCGCAGCCACGTTTTTACTCCCGTACCCCGTTAAAAATTTGTAATTAATTACAACATAACCCCCTAATGCAAAATGACCTCCTTACCCTCATGCAAAACGACGTTTCTGGTTCGAAATAGAATAGTCACTGTAATTTCGGTAGCTATCCACTGTAAGATATTACCATTTTCAGTATCCAATTACCGAAATTGATATACATTTTCAACATCCAAATACCGAAATATAATTTTGTTTTCAACAACAATTTACCGAAATGTATGTACAATTTTCCCTTATATAGATAGTTCGACTGTTGTTTACCGAAGTTTGAACATATTTTCAACGTGCAGTTACCGAAATATAAGTATTTTTTAACAACTAGTTACCGAAATATATATATATCACTGTTTCGGCAGTTGTTTACTGAAATTTGAACATATTTTTGACGTGCTATTACCGAAATATAATCTTATTTTCAATAGGTACTTGGTGAAATTATATGTATGATTTTCGTATACATAATTCGGCAGTTGGTTACCGAAGATTCAGCATATTGTCGACATGACCTTACCGAAATATAATTTTGTTTTCAATAGCAATTTACCGAAAGTGTAATTTTTTAGAGAGAAGGGTATAATGGGAAAATCAGGTACATTTAATGGGGTACATGGAGAAAATTATCTTTTTTAAAATTTTGGAAATGGGCTATGTGAAGTAATGGGGTACAGGAGTAAAAACGTGGCTGCGAATAGCCGGCCCCGTTTAGGACTTAGGGTAAGGAGTATATATAATGTATATCATAGTAATATTAGTAGTAGTTCTGTTCCGAAGCCTTAAATCCAGAAGAAAGAGCAGCGGCAACGAAGAAGGTCTCTCTCTCCTCTCAACGAAGGTCTCTCTCTCTTTTCTCGCGGTGTCTCTCTGTTGTCTTTGTCAGTATTTTTCATGGCTAGTTCCAAATTCGTTGAGGAGCGTTTCGGTAGGGTAGAGAGAGAAAGGGTTAAACGTGATAGAAACGAGGTAGTTGTTGTTGTTGATGATGATGATAGATGTAAGAGGAGCAGAAGTAGTAGTGAAAGCAGCGATGATGGTGATACGAAACACACCAGTACGAGGACTGTGTCGTTTCAAGGAGCTGCTACTCTTAGGGCTTACCTTCCCCCTTTTAGGGTTTCTCGAATTTTGAAAGATGTGGAGGCCGACAAGAGCTCTGTTGAGTACCAGAGATTGTCTTGGGATGCTCTAAGGAAGAGTATTAACGGGCTGATCAATAAAGTGAATGCAACCAATATTAAGAACATAATTCCTGAACTTTTTGCGGAGAATTTAGTTCGCGGTAGAGGTCTGTTTTGTCGAGCGTGTATCAAGTCTCAGATGGCCTCCCCTGGTTTCACGGACGTCTTTGCTGCTTTGGTTGCCGTGGTCAATACTAAGTTCCCACAAGTGGGTCATCTTTTGTCGAGGAGGTTAATTTTGCAGCTCAAGCGAGCTTACAAACGCAATGACAAGCCCCAACTATTAGCATCTGTTAAATTCGTGGCGCATCTTGTGAACCAGCAAGTGCTTCATGAGCTTGTGGCTTTGGAGCTGCTCACCCTTTTATTGGACAAACCTACTGATGACAGTGTGGAGGTAGCAGTGGGTTTCGTCACCGAATGTGGCTCAATTCTCCAAGATCTTTGCTCCCGTGGTTTGCATGCTATATTTGAGCGTTTTCGTGGGATTCTTCACGAAGGAGAAATTGACAAAAGACTTCAGTTTCTGATCGAGGGTTTATTTGCGATAAGAAAAGCCAGATTTCAGGGGTACCCAGCTGTTCGTAAAGAGTTGGACCTTGTTGAGCAGGATGATCGGCTAACTCATGAAATATCTCTTCAGGAGGAAGAATTGGACCCCGAGAATGCTTTGGATGTCTTCAAACTGGATGCCGAAGCTGTGGCAAACGAGGAACACTACGAGCAACTGAAGAAGACAATACTTGGTGACAAGTCTGAAGATGAAGCAGATTCAGTTGCAGGCTCAGGAGATGAGGATGACGAAGACTCTGATATTGAAGAGGACGAGGAGCAGATGAAAATAAAGGACGAGACAGAGACAAATCTGGTAAACCTTCGGAGGACAATTTATCTAACGATTATGTCTAGTGTTGATTTCGAGGAAGCTGGCCACAAACTATTGCAAATTAAACTGGAGCCTGGTCAAGAGATGGAACTGTGCATCATGCTTTTGGAATGCTGCTGTCAAGAGAGAACGTATCTGCGGTATTATGGCCTTCTGGGGCAGCGGTTCTGCATGATCAACAAGATCCACCAGGAAAATTTTGAGAAATGCTTTGTGCAACAATACTCTATGATTCATCGCCTCGAGACTAATAAGCTGCGTAATGTGGCCAAGTTTTTTGCCCATTTACTTGGCACAGATGCTCTTCCTTGGCACGTTTTAGCTTATATACGGTTGACTGAAGAGGACACTACCTCATCTTCCCGTATTTTCATCAAGATTCTCTTCCAGGAATTGTCAGAGCAACTTGGGATTCGCCTGCTGAATGAACGTCTTTCTGACCCCACAATGGTGGACTATTTTGAGTCGATCTTCCCAAAGGATAGTCCGAGGAATTCCAGATTTTCCATCAACTTCTTCACTGCTGTGGGCCTTGGTGGCATTACAGAGAGCTTGCGAGAATACGTGAAGAGCAACGCTCCATGCCTTATCATGTAGCTATTTGTCAATATGGGGCCAATCTGATAGGGTGAAGCTCTGCAACTGTAGCCTTTTCTGTGGAAGTCAGATTGTTAATTTGTTTGTTTACAGCTTTTCAATGGCTGTTTATTATGCACTTTGTAGTGCAGGGTTGGGTTTGTCCTTTACTGGTAGTATGTAGCTGTGCTTTGGGTTTTATCATCGATTCAAGTGTTGCAGTTGTTTCTTTCTTGTTCTAACAGTGATAGCATCAAAGCTTTTGAATATGACTTTCAATTTGATGACGACCTGATCATTTCTTGGTTATGATTAGTGTTCTTTGTTAGTGCATGCCTCATTTTTGCTGGTAATCTTTTACTTGAAGCATTGCAATTTTACGTTTCTGGAAATGAAAACGTTATGAGAATTGGGATCAAGACATCTATATCCTTTTAGAGTGGGGTGTGAGCCAGCTTCAATTTTTGGTTTCCCTTAGTGATAATTAAATAGATATGTAAAATTATGTGAGTATGGTGACCGTTGGGGAGTTTTGGACAAGAAATTTTGCTTAACCATGTGGATATGTATGTCGTGCTTTATTGTTGTGATTGATATTTAGTATTTTTCAACTGTTGTTTTTGTTTAGTTCCTGGCCCAAACAAGGTTGATTTGTATTTGTTTTTTGGGGGTTTAGCTTTCTTAAGTTGTATGATCGAGATGGTGTGCACTCCATTGGATTGGACGATGCTGCAAACTGATTAGGTCTGGATCTATGTCTATATTCTGGTTCCCTCTTTATTTCGTGTCCTTTAACCCTTTTTTTTTTAGTTATTGTGTTATTGAATCAAATCAAAGTGGCAGGTGTTAGACGGCGCATTTACGACATTGTGAACATTTTAGGAAGTGTTGGTGTTTGCTCTTTTTCATTTCTTTCACTTCTCTATAGTTACTCGTTGGGTTGATCAATTTTCTGGTTTTGTCCATAAAAGTGAAGAATCAGTATATACGCTTAAGGAGTTAAAGGTACTCAAAATCTCGATCTTTATGTATCAAAAAGACCTTGAAATTGGGAGTGAGAGTTTCTGAACGTTACTCTATTTTGATTTCTTCAGGAGGAAGTATTGAATAAGAACTCGTCAACCTCCAGTTGCTGCCATCAGATTATTATGTATGGAACCTAGGATCTAGTTTTTTGTGATTTCTTTTTTTGTTTACCCTGTCTTTGGCTGCTGCTGCTGAGTAAAGATGAGGCAAGTAAAAGAAACATGTTTTTAATAGTTGCAGGTATATTTTTTTCCTGGATTATGAAGAATTAGTATCAACTCAGACCATTGAACTAGTACTAGGTTCGGGTTTATGGGGTACAGAAAAAAGTTCATGGGGTACAATTAAGTATTTTATGAAACTGTTATGCAACTTGGATTTATGATGTGCTGTTTCACTTGTGGTTTTCAATGTGGTTGTGTTTAGATGATGCACTTTGTGCTTGTCTGGAAATGTTGAGTGGTCAGAACTTTGAACTACTGCCGCACTTTTGCACTTGTTAACACGTAGCCAACCATGAGCAACATTTTCGTGAAATGTTCTCTTTTTGAGGTACCCAATTCAACCTGGATGGTGCACACCTTATGAGATTCTTATGTGCGTGAACTTGTATCTCTGTGATCCTATCGACAGAATGGAGTTTTATTATGCCTCTTAGATTCTTCTCTGAATAGTCAATTTGAGCTTCTTGCATTAGGTTCACATGAAAATCGTTGTGAAGGGAAAGACAAACCCTCGGTACCTTCAACCAGGAATTGTTGGAGCACCTTGGGATTTGCCGGTTAGCTTTCGAAGCACTCCTTCCGCCTCTCCTCTTTCTATATATGATTTTACTTTTCCATGTTATTATAAGCAGTGTTCAGTTTAGCAGGATGTGACAAAGAACTCCACGGAAGCCATGAAAGATTCACGGATTTTTTATTATGCAGACATGGTAACGGTCTCTCGAGCCAATTTCCTTAGTTCCTTAAAGTTCAAAGATGAGATTTATGGTATATTGTATATTTTGCAGATGGGCACTCTCCAATACAGAAAATTAGATTTTGAAGAGTTTTGTGCTGCAACCATCTGTGTGCATTGGCTGGAAGGAATGGAAAGCTGGGAGCAACATGCACGTAGTGCTTATGAGTTTTTCGAAAAGGATGGAAACATACCAATTATGATAGAAGAATTAGCCTCGGTATGCTCTTTTCTCCCCCACTTTGTGGTTTTTAATAAACAAATGGATACGTTTACTCATTCTGCTATCAAAGCACGGAATTTCCATAAATTTTGTATGAACTTACATATATTAACAGTATATTGAAGTCACTTTTGGCCTATGAAGTTGACAATAGAGAATAAATTGTAGATTTTATCATACTTTATCCAGATCTTGGGACACAAATGAATGAAGATTCTAATCTGTGTCTTTTAATCCACATGGATCCAAACTCTGATATGTTTGTGATTTTCCTTTTGCTACCAGGAACTTGGACTTAGCCCGTCAGTACCTATTCATGTAGTTCTCCAAGTAAGACAATCAGACGGCAAACTTAGTTTCATGGGGTTTGTCAGACTTCTAAATGGAGTTTCTTCTCGTTTGTTTCAGAATGCTTGAAATAAAACCAGCTCTATGATTGTCTTCAGCTCATTTTTCGTGTCCCCAAACAACGTAACTAAAATCTTGCAGTTGCGGGACAAAATACCTGTCCAACTCGGGATGCATCCCAAACAGGCAGCGATTTACCTCTTAGCTGTGCAAAGGATTGCTGCATGTTGAGATTTATATTTGAGGCTGCATGAGGAGCAACCCTAAATCATTTTGCAGCATAGTCTCATGTCAGTATGTTATGTTGAAATCCTTTTTTTGAACCCCCCCTCTCCTCATGTAATAATGGCTTGTTAAGTGCTTTGTGCCATTGAGAATTAGAAGATTATACAGATGAGGGTGGATCACAAGAATGTTTTTAGGGTTACAAAACATCTTGAGAATGAAAGTGACTTTCGCGGTCTTGTGTGTAACCCTCGTGTACCCAGATGATGTATTTTGAAACCATGTATTTTGTTAAAGCATCCAACTCCAAACCAATTGGTAAAGAGTGGAGAGGCCGCCCAGGCTCATATACTAGTATTGGAGGAGATAATTAACCAATGTGGGACAAATCCCAATACTCCCCCGCACGTGCGACCCCTGACTCGCACGTGGAGAGGTAAACAAAGGATCCGGAACACACGGATCACAATGAAACAAAGTGCAACTATAGCACAAACAAGGGGAAAAGCCTCCGAAAGCCTAGCTCTGATAGCATCCAGCTCCAAACCAATTGGCAAAGAGTGGAGAGGCCGCCCAGGCTCATATACTAGTATTGGAGGAGATAATTAACCAATGTGGGACAAATCCCAACATATTTTGAGTTTGTTACATTTTGGATAGCCTTGAGCAATGATATTTCAATAGGATAAGCACCCCAACTGATGTTGGCGGCAAAATATCCCCGTAGGCTCGTTCTTTAATACATTATCTCAAAAAGATAAGGGAACGAATGAAGGGCGCATAGGTAAAACCTACGGAACTATAGAGTACATGAAACAGTTTCAGTTCTCTGCTTACCCGCCGAGCAATAAGTATTTCTTACCCAAGGTAGGGTTCATAAGTAATCTAGATTCTCTCCAATGAAGTACATATTTGCATACTCCTTCTGTCCCTTTTTAAATGTCTCAATTTGAAAAATCCGCAGTTTTGAGGAGTCAATTATCACCTCTTCTTTATACTTTTTCCATCAATTTTTCCCTCCACTTTATATTTTTCACATCTACTTTTACCTCCCATTTTCAAAATTATCCTCCAATTTTTACTTTTCACATCAACTTTTACTCTACTTTACCAATTAACTTTTTAAAGTACACTTATTTTGGGACAACCCAAAAATGAAATAGTGGTCATTTAAATAGGAACAGAGGGTGTACTTTTTTGCGCAAAAAAAAAAAAATTTGTTTTTGGCATGTTAGTAGACGGAGACAAAGATACATGGCATGTGTAATGAAGTACGTGAAGGAGCATGACAATTCACTAATGAGACAGAAAATTGCTAATCATCAGGTCACTATAAACAGCAGCAAATGGAATACAACTTTACAGTCTAATCCAATTTTGGATTAAGACAGTCCTTTTTTCCTTTTGGCGTGATTGGACTCCAACAAACAGTTTTAGTCCTTAAGATGGTGGGAACCAAAAAATGGGGGTGCAAAATGAAACATAGAAGATTATGAGCTGTAGTACATACTTCCAACTGGCGCATTGCGTCGAGGAGTAGAAGCTGCTTCTGCTTAAGCAGCAATAGATGATTACCAAAGCGGAGAACTCGCTCTTCATGATCTGTCCACTGTCCTGAATTGCGGCCTTAGTCACGCCCTCCTCCAACAGCCTCTGCCTCCACTTATAAGTGGAAACAGCCACTGAATTGCCCATCCGAGCCATGAGCTGATCACTGTTGGACATACTAGGGAACATGTCCTTCACCGCCAGCAATGCCTCCATCCACATTCTCTATGTGAGCTCGCTGTTGGACAACATATGCAGGGATGGATCCAATGTACATGACCCACCTGGTTTGTTAATAAATAATAATACAGTATATATGTTGCCAACTTTCTCATAACCATTATTGGCGTGTAGAGATCATGGCTCTTTAACAAGAGGTTAGTGGTTCGAAACCTGTTGACAGTCATTTTGCCCCCTTTTTAACAAAGGATTTCTTGCTCAAATAAATAACCAATACTTTATACATTAAAACGTTAGTGTGAAATGATACTGGTAGAGACATAAATCTGTACCAGTGCGTACAAACACTTTTTTGGGTATATTTTGGGTCACAAAAAAATGATCAGAGTCACTCATTTTGTTTATGATCCTTGCAAAAAATAATCTCAATCCGGTACCGGTAAGGACATTTACCAAAATATCCAAATTTGCTTTAGAATTCAAGCCTGAATTCTGTAATAAAGTTGGATATTTTGTAAATGCCCTTACCGATATCGGATTGAGTTTATTTTTTGCAAAGATCATAAACAAAGTATTCTAAACAAAATGAGCAGTTCCGATCATTTTTTTGAGACCCAAAAATTCATTTGTACTTGCTGATACAGATATTAAATCTGTTCCAGTAGCACCACTCGTGTGACTACAAATATTTGATTTTGTTTCAATTTTTTCCTTTTTCTGTAACTTGAAACTTTCAGTTATTGTTTTACCAATTCAATAAGTATTAAATTTGAACATCACTAAAAAGATTATATTCAATTTTAAAAGTACTAGCATGGACATTTTTGGAACTCGATTGTGGGTGTAATTATAGAATGAATTTTTTTTTTTTTTTTGCATTCTTAGCAAGTTTTTTTTTTTTTGTGTGTCCATTACATGATCTTAATTCTTTTTTTTTTTTTTTTCCTCTCATTACATGATCTTAATTCAAAACTTAACGATGTTAACAAAGGTTCAACTTTCTCAAGTGATTTTATCTTTTTGCACTTACTGTCACAAAAAAATTATCGATTACCCCATATTTAAGGTTTACCTTGAGCTTTGAAATTTAAGGGCCGACCGTGCACTCGAAAGGTGATCCATCTACATAAAATTCCTTAATCCGCCACTGGACATATGTGTTTGAATTTTAATTGGAATTCCGGAGTTTGTACTTTATAAAAAACAATCTTACCGTAATGAGCTTATATCAAACATCAAAACCTTAAACACATCAAATTTGTGATTGGATATTTGGGCGTGTTATAGATTTTTTTTAAGTCTACAAATTACGGAATGACACAATCGTCGATGACTATATATTAATTAAAATCAATTAGTATATTTGTTAAAAATTTACCCATATACTAGTATAAGTTTCCATGGCAGGGTGATAGAGAGACAAGGAGAAAGAGATGGACTCAAGAAATGGACAGAAGGAGGGAGAGGGAGAATGAGAATGTGAGAGAAGGGTGACGAAGAAGCAGGAGTCCTAATGATAATCGCGAGCGAAAGAAAGAAAGAAGGAAATAAAGAGACAGAAGGAATTAATTGCTTTTAAACCAAAAATATCACTTATTTCTCGCTCTTCTTTCCCCAAACAATTAGGTGTTGGGAAATCCTTTTGTTCACTGTTGCTTTAACTTTTTTTTCCATTTTGTTTTGTTTTAATTTAAAGTAGTTCCCATGAATAAGTTAGATGGGTTTTCCATTATATATAAGATAGTTCTTATAAGATGGGGACTATATATATATATATATCTCAAACCCAGAAGCATTTGTATGAAGTTCGTTAGACTCTTCAAGTGCACTAAGACTTTCCACTTGCATAAAAAAAAAACGTGTTTTATAAGATAACCTTCTTCCTATATTTTTGCCATTTAAACCAATGCCACAGGCTCACAGTGGCGAAATCAGTGGGACTTGCCATGAGTCAAATGGTAGATAAATCCTCACTAAAATAACAAATATTTAAGCAAAGGGTTACATAAGAAAATTTCTCTTCTCTGACCTCGATGCTCAATCTCTCATTTGAAGGGTTTTATTCCTAATAGAGTTCAATGTTGTTTCTTTGCTCATTTTAATCCTAAAATTTCAACTATGAATTTGTTATACGGTGATTCTTCTATAAGAGATTTACAAACAAATTGAGACGAAGTTAGGTTCATACCTTTCTTTGGTAGTAGACAAGTTGTCTAAACAAACACCAAAAGGGCGAGAGAAAATTGAGCGTGAACTTGAAAGAACTATAGAGAACAGGAAGAGAGAAATGAGGAGATAATGTGGGGGAAAAAGGTCAAAGTATAGTAATGGGGAGAGAAATCGGTAGATTCGACAAGACACTATAATGGAAGGTATTTTCCCAAGTCTTTCTTTTTTCTATAGGCAATAAAAGTTTTTTTTAGAAAACTAAACAATGGGTACAACCAGTTGGGGAACCAAGGGTTGGATGAAAAGAAAAAATCCAGAGCACCGAGGTCCAAACACCTTAGGGGCAAAGCCCGATCACCAAGTCTCTTTGAGGCTGCTGGAGGATGTCTTTTGTGGTTGAAATGCTTATTTGGCTAGCCTGCTATTCACACTCTAACAGGAGCATGTTCTTATGAAAACTATACTCAATTCATCACTTAAACAAACTCCAGCTTCTTTGCCTACCGGCCGGCTGAATGTCCCTCACGCCCTGATTTTTGTGCTTTTCCAAGAGTGAAGTATTACGCCATCAATAAAATGGAGCACAGGTATAATTGCCTGTGCCTAAGCAGAGGACGCAACAAAAACCCGCATAACGAATTGCAACCAATAATTGCCAAGCCCCAAAGTGGCAGGCAAATGGCTGGCCATTGCTGCGCTGACCATCTGCTTTGACATTTACGGCTAGCTCAATATCTGCTCTCTTCATTGTTGACACAATGGTCAACAAACGCATCACCAATATTCAACAACAGTTCTAAAGTGCTTCGTGCACCACACATACAAGACCAACACCAAAAAAAATTGACTATCATTATGTTTTTTTCTTTTTATCCCCTAAACTATGCACACTTTCTCTACTTAGTCCCTGAACTATTAATTTGGCGATTTCATCCCTTCAACTATCATTCCGTTACCTACTTAGTCCAATAGATAACGGAAATTAAGAATTTGGACGGAAAATGCCACGTAATGCCTTATTTGAGATCCTGTAGAGCAGATATTTGATTATAACAACCCTAGAGATAAAAATTAATTATGACCCTTTAGGATAAAATAATCAGAAAAATAAGACATTCGTACCGGTTCAAACAAATTGAAAATTAGAGCATTTAATTTTTTTTACAAGGTTCATATATCAAGATCTTACGTGGCACTTTATATATTTTTTCCAAAAAGACTGACCTCCTTATATAGAATTTAGATTGTTTATATATTAAAAATATGGTTAAAAAGTAAGCGCTCTAATTTTCAATCCATGTGAATTGGTGCGAAGATATTTTTTTAATCATTTTATCCTTAAAGGTCATAGTTAATTTTATCTGTAGAGTTCTCATAATCAAGTATCTGCTCTAAAGGATCCCAAATAAATAATAATAATTAACTATGAAAACCTTAGAGAAAAAAATTAATTATAACCCTTTAGAATAATATGATAAAAAAAATAAGATTTTCATGCTAATTCAAACGGATTGAAAATTGGAGCACTTAAACCTTCTAAAAAAATTAAGTGCTCCAATTTTCAATCCATTTGAACCGGTGCGAAGGTCTTATTTTTTTGTTCATTTTATTCTAAAGGGTCATAATTATTTTTATCTCTAGGGCGTCATAATCAAGTATCTGCTCTATAGTGTCTCAAACAGGGCCTTATGTGACATTTTCCGTCCAAATTCTTAATTTCCGTTATCTATTGGACTAAGTAGGTAACGGAATGATAGTTGAGGGGATGAAATTGCCAAATTGATAGTTCAGGGACTAAGTAGAGAAAGTGTGCATAGTTTAGGGGATAAAAAGAAAAAAAACTCGTATGAACGTCATGCCTCGTGCTCGATAATTCCTGATTCCTGTTGCACTCTATATTAGTGTTCCTGCATTCAATTTTACTCGGTATGGTAGAAGATAATCATTAGGATTTATTGCAGCTTTCAATCCAGCAGGTACTTCATACCTAGACCTCTACTCCTAAGTTCAACAGAGGTACCATAAAAAGCCCTACTACTATGCTCAAATTTAAAGCCCGTCAACGGGCAAAGCAACTCTTAAAAGGAGACCCAATTCACATCTCTGACTGCCGTATCTTAAACCATTCGAAAATTTACCACAGCATATCTCAGCTTTCTAGTAATGGAAATTCACAAAGTAGGGTGACAAACGTTAATTTAGCAAACACATCATTCGGACTTTTAAAACTACCATCCCAAACAAGAAATGAGAAAATCATTAATTTGAAAGAGTATCATGTGGGAACAACTCTCAACTCAAATGGTCCAAGTTATGCACCGCAGCCATTAAAGAAAGGAATTTTACATCATCCATCAATGGTAACCTAAGAAACAAAATCAAAATGGACAAAACAACTTCACTGCAAAGTAAACGTTTCTCAGGCCCAAGTCGTGGGCATGCAAAGGCAACAAAAACTCAGCTTGTTGGGTACGAGCAGTCATTAGAGAATCACTTGCTCAGCTCATGCAGAAATTAGTCCTCGTCCATCCCTGCAGGCTGCTCCCTCTTCCCTGGCCCACCGGCTGGTTTTGCCATAATAATCTGCAGGATGAAGCCCAGGCATAATACTCCAAGAAATAAAATCCCTTGGATTGTATGTTTAAAATGCACAAAGCATAGAGGTAAACAATGTAAGAAGGAATGGCAATAAAATAAACTTAAATCTACAGAAGAAAGCCATTTCCCTAATTGGAGGTATCATTTTGACCTTACAGCTATATGGATCCTATTAGATATGGTCTATGAAACAAAACCCCCATCCCACGGAGGAAACCAATCAAGGGGGCTGAACAAGCAACAACCATGCCTTACGAAAATCTTAATCAACCTTCCACCCAATTCCCTCTTAGTACTCTCAACTCCACAAAAGAATTGCCTGAGGTAGCATCGGCTTTTCAAACTCAACTTCCGAATTTAAGTATGGAAACAACAAAATTCGAATAGGAAAACCCTTCCTCTTGAGTTATTTTACTTGATCACACACCCTATCAGTGGCTATCACATACAGAAAAGTAAAGAAAAGACAAGATAAATGAAAACCATTTCTCTGCTCCCGAAAAATGAACTCTTGAACTTCATATTCTTGGACAAAGCAATATAGGTGTCGTAGAAGGTCTTGATGTCAAATATGGCAAGGTTCCTGAGGAGTGGAAATCCATGTATGACACAAGTCTGGAGAGAGAGCACGCTCTGAGGATAGCATGAATGTGGTGTCTAGAGTGAGGGCATATGACCATCTTTATATAGGAGGGCAGAGCTTTGACATTGGGCCTAAGTCCTGCCCCTTAAGATCTAGGTTTTGGTGTGAGCTTTAGATTGTCCCGCAGTGAGTAGCACAGTAATAAATGGTAGTGGCTGCTTCGGAGGTGTTGTGGGGTTCGTCGGTGGCTACTCTGTGGTGGCAGCTTCAAATTGCAATAGAAGGCATCCTGTAGTTAGTATGCCCAAGGATATTTGCACAGCCATGTTGTGACATGCTCCACCCATGGTGATCACTCTTATGCAGGTGTGGTGGCGCTGGTTATAAGGAGCCACGTGGCATGTATCTACAAGTGCCTACAACTTTCTTAAGTTCAAATACCTTTGTGCTTCTCTGAGTTCTCTCTATTACGTGCCGTCCAAATTTTTCCAAGTAGATCTTTTATATGTTCATTAACCTCATCCTCCATCACAAATATAAGAATAAAGAACTGCTTCATTCCCCAGCATAAGATTGATAGGAAGAGTATTCGGAGCAGGACAGATTTTCTTCCCTTCAGCAACTCAGTCTCAGAATGATAAAAGATGATCCACTTATTTGTCAACATACTACTACGTTGCGATGAATAATGTATTGTTCAAGAAGCCTCCGACTAACTGCTTCATTTTTTTTCAGTTAATCTTCAAAGTACTTCAACGAGGAACAGTAAGGCTACACAATCATACTCAATAGAAAAACCTTCTCACTTAACTAATGCCTTCTACACTCGTACGAAAGAATAATAAAAATGCATGTACACGGCTATAAATAATTTTCGCAACATATCTTGGTTAGTTGGTATATAAACTTCTACCACTCAAAGGGAAACAACTAAAAAGGTGGATCCTAGTTGAAGTATAGTCAACTCTGATGTCTCAACAGAAAGTAAACCATGGACCAACAGTTAATGTCTTAATGATTTATTACCTGGTCTACCCGTAGCACAGTGCAAGCAGCATCGGCAGCATATTTGAGGGCAAAGAACCTGTACACAAACCAAATAGTTTAAGTCTCATAAAATAGGTGAAAGTCATTACATTAAGCATACTGATTCCCTTTCTAAATAATTGGGATCCGCATTCTGTTCATACATCTAACTAGGTCAGGAATTGAGCACGGCTGATTTGCAGGCCAAGAAAAAGCCAACCCCACCTCAGCTAACACTAGCAGACACAATATGGCACAAAAAGGTGGTCATCATAAATTCATAATAGTGAAGTATTAGCCGTTCAAAACAAATAACAGTGAAGTATTAGAATTTAAAACTGAGAAGCCGTAAGTACAGTAGCTAGAAATCAGAAAGCCAATAGATTATAAACCAGAATGCTACAATGTAACATCTGTTGTTTGGAGAGGAAAAGATGTGTAAGGTGTTAATTAACCTTCACACATAATCATTTATTTATATAAGGAGATAGTTTGTTACACAATGAAATTAAGCAATGTGGGACTAAACACAATATACTAGTATACAAGTATACTAGTATTCCAACACTCCCCCTCAAGCTGGGAAGTAGATATCACACAATCCCAGCTTGTCACATAACATCTTCAACCGGGGCTTAAACAATGACTTAGTGAATATGTCAGCCAATTGAGCACTTGTAGACACGAAGGGAGTTGCTATAACACCATCAGTCAACTTCTCTCGCACCAGATGACAATCAACTTCAATATGCTTAGTCCGCTCATGAAATACAGGGTTGGACGCAATGTGAATTGCTGCCTGGTTATCACAATATAAATTCACAGGCAATTGCACATTGAATCCTATCTCCTCAAGAAAAGATCGCATCCACACAATCTCACATGTGGTGTGAGCCATGGCTCTATATTCTGCCTCTGCACTAGATCGTGCAACCACGGTCTGTTTCTTACTCTTCCAATTAACAAGATTGCCACCAAGAAAAACACAATATCCAGTGGTTGACCTCCTGTCAGATGGGCCTCCTGCCCAATCAGAATCAGTGAAGGCCTTAATACGCAAATGACTATTAGCTCTATAAAATAGACCACGTCCAGGATGAGACTTGAGATACTTGACAATTCTAAGAACGGCCTCCCAATGTGGCAAACGAGGAGCAGACATAAACTGACTCACAATACTCACTGCAAATGAAATATCAGGACGTGTAATAGTGAGATAATTCAGTTTACCAACCAAACGGCGATATTGGTCAGGACTAGATAGTGTCTCCCCCTGATCAATGCATAGTTTGACATTGGGATCCATAGGGGTATCGACAGGTTTCGCCCCCAACAAACCAGTCTCATCTAAGATATCCAGCACATATTTCCTCTGCGATAAACTAATACCATCTTTAGATCGTGCCACCTCGATACCTAAAAAATATCGCAATCTACCTAAGTCTTTAGTATGAAATTGACTCTGCAGAAAGACCTTCAACGCATCAATACCTTCCTGGTCGTCACCCGTAATAATAATATCATCAACATACACAATCAATAATACTTTGCCTCAAGTGGATGTGAGAAAGAAAACAGAATGATCAGACTGACACCGATTCATACCAAATTTCAAAACTGCATCACTGAACTTGCCAAACCAGGCCCTGGGAGACTGTTTAAGCCCGTAAAGAGCTTTACGAAGACGACATACCTGAGAACGCTCCCCCTGAGCAACAAACCCAGGTGGTTGCTCCATATAAACCTCCTCAAGAAGGTCGCCATGTAAGAAAGCATTCTTGACATCCAATTGAAATAAGGGCCAGCCAAGATTGGCTGCAAGAGAAATAAGGAGACGGACAGAACCAAGCTTCGCAACCGGGGAAAAGGTCTCAGCATAGTCAACACCATAAGTCTGGGTGTAGCCTTTAGCAACAAGGCGAGCTTTGTAACGCTCAACAGACCCATCAGGAAGATATTTCACAGTGAATACCCAACGGCACCCCACAGTGGATTTTCCAAAGGGTAGAGGAACCAACTCCCAAGTCCCATTATCATGGAGTGCATAGATCTCTTCCTCCATAGCTGTCCGCCACTCAGAAATAGACAAGGCCTCCTGAACAGTTTTAGGAACAAAGCCAGAGGAAACAGAGGCAGTAAAAGCACGAAGGGTGGGGGACAGATGATCATAAGATACAAATTTAGCAATAGGATGAGAGATAGTACAAGTGCGAATACCTTTACGAAGAGCAATGGGAGGAGAAGGTGGAGCAGTAGGGGCCAAAGGAGGTGGACTTGGATCTCGCAACGGAGGAGAGGGCTCAGCGGCAGGCGGAGGTGGTGGCGGCGCTGCTTTGGCACGACGAACATATACCTGCATCGGGGGGTGCTGCTTTTGAGGTTGCCCGGAAGGAACCAAAATATGCATATACTCGGACGGATCGGCATGAGGTAAAGTTGGGAAATAGGGTAATGACTTATGAAACGTAACATCAGCACAGACAAACTTGCGATGCAGAGTGGGAGAATAACACTTATAACCTTTTTGAGTCCGAGAGTACCTTTTTGACTCATGGCAATAGGTGCAGTAACGACCATGGGCACGACCACTATTACCAGAGTCACGACTACGACCACCACTACCAGAATCACGGCTACCAACCGACTGCACCGGACCACGGCTACCAAAATCACGACCAAATCCACGGCCAGGAGGGCCACGACGGCCTCCCCCTGACTCGCGACCACCACAGTCAAAACCACGAGAAGAAGTACCACCACGAGGGACTGTGGTAACCAAAGCCGAGCGGGCAGCAGGAGACAAATCAACAGCACTGGGGTCAGAAACAGAGGCTTGGCGGACGCGACTAAACACCTCACTAAGAGAAGGTAAATCTCTATCACCCAAAAGATTAGACCGGATAGAATCATAGGCCGGCGAAGGTAACCCAAATAGAAAACGAGTCACCTGCAAGCGCTCACGCTGACGCTCCATAACCCGAATATCTGACGAAATGGGCTCACAAATGTTGAGCTCCTCACAAACGCCGCAGAACTTGGCATAATACTCCTCCAAGGATAAGCTGCCAAGGTCAAGAGAAAAGAATTGTTGATGAAGAGCATAAGTTCGGCGGAGATTATCAGCCCCAGAAAACATCTCCTTAACCTTCATCCAGACCTTCTTCGCAGTAGATAAGAAAACCATAGTATTCTTAATATTTTCCTCCATACTATTCCAAAGCTCAATCCGAATCTTAGCATCCGCAGGAACCCAAGCACCATATGATGCGGCAGTCGCCGCGGGAGGATCATCAGTAAGGTAATGGTATTCTGATTCCCCCACATAATAGACCTCAACAGCCTTAGCCCAAACAGCATAATTTCGACCATTCAACAAGGTAGAAGTAATAGATAACCTCTCACGAGACCGAGAAGAACGACTAACAGCGGAAGTAGAACTAGAGATAGACTCGGTACCGGAACCCATTGCAAATAAAGTCAAGAGCCAAAGAATCCAACAATCAATAAACAACCAAAAATAGAGAGGCTGCCACTATAATCACATATGATCCAAAAAATACCAATGGCTCCACCAATAAAGGAGCATATCAGCAGCCCAACATAAACCACTGGGAACACTAACACTCGAACCAGATCGAGCTAGAAACGCCATTAACGGAGATAGAAGCTGAGCATTAACAGAGAAAGAAGTAACAAATCAACAGATTACGTCCGAAAATAGAAGATATACTGCAAGAGTCGAGTAAAATGGCAACGAATCCATAGATTGGAGTCTGAAAATACCAAAAAATAGGGAACCCAGGCAGGAACAGCACCGGTGAACAGTACTCATGAACAGTACCGATGAACAGTACTCGTGAACAGTACCGATGAACAGTACTCGTGAATAGTGCCCGATGAACAGTCGCGTGAACAGTGTTGTTTTAGGGTTTGGATGAGTGTGGGTAGGTTGTTTTAGGATTGTAAAAGGTTTGGGTAGGTCGTTTTAGGGTTTTTTTTTTTTTTGGTTGGCTGCCGAGAATGGGTGGCTAGGGTGGGAAGCGGCTATGGTGGTGGCTGTCAGAGGTGAGGGTTTAGGGTTTCAAGACCGGTTTAAGAACCCGCTCTGATATCATGTTGTTTGGAGAGGAAAATATGTGTAAGGTGTTAATTAACCTTCACACATAATCATTTATTTATATAAGGAGATAGTTTGTTACACAATGAAATTAAGCAATGTGGGACTAAACACAATATACTAGTATACAAGTATACTAGTATTCCAACAACATCAAACTGAATAACTAAAGTGAACGATTCCTCTATCGGGTTGTGTTGCACAGTGCCCAACGCAAGTCCAAGCCAAATTAGGCCTCACCACGATCTTCCAATCATATCCTGACACGTGGTCGCATAGCATAGCTGTATGAGCCTATTTTACCCATGAGACAGGTGCAGATAAAGCCTATCAACTATTGTCATAACTGCACATATTCAGCACGAAAAATCACAAAGGTAAATTGCATGCCATGCCAAGGCCCTCCAACGTGGAACAGGGCTTCAAATGTCCAACTCCAACCCATGCAGTTGGAAGGCTTTTTCAGAAAATCTTGTTCATACTGTACTCAAAGAACTAACTGCCAACTGATATACAAGCCTTCCAACTCAGTCTTTACATTTATCTGCTTTTGTACTCTCAATTGTAGTAAATCCTCAACAGTATGGCCTCTGCTCAAAAGTGGCTTTAGAGAAAGTTTCATATGGAATCCAACTTGATGCAGGATTGTAAGAGGTCAAAATGCCGACAGCATGAGTTAAATTTCCACCCACCCCACCCCCCATCCCACACTACCACCCCCCCCAAGGAAACCCTCTCTCTCATATTACACAAAGGTCTATCTGGCTATCCACCAGCCGCCAATTGACCGTCCACTGTAATCCAGTTCAATTGAAGGAAAGAGCAACAGAGAGAGCTAGTGTGGTGGAAGGGTATGTATTCACGAACAGAGGGAGAATGCAAATACAAAGACGGGGAATTTGAAGTTGGTAGAAAGTAAGTGTAATGTGGTGTTTGGTTGATTGCAGAGAGGAGGAAGTGTTGATGGCCTAGGTAGATGGTGGAGATGGCTCGAGAGATGTTTCTGCAACAGAGAGATGGTTCATTGAATGGAGTTTAGTTCACTTTTGACGCTCTATTAAAATGTTCCAAAATAAGGGGCTTAAGTGCAGTTTGTAGACTCCACTAGGCTATACAAATTCTGATATTGGCAGCCAATTCAATTTTGGTACATAAGCATGGTGTCTGTTATTCTACTTAAACCTCAGTGGAGGTTAATGTAGTTTACACCAAACATAGAAATCCTAACACATCAAGACAGGCAGGAAGATAACAGCTTTAAAAATTAAGAAATAGCTTACTTGGTGACATGGAGGTCAAAAATATTCATAGTAGAAACATCCTTGCATACACCTTCCTCCAAGTCTATGCCCACCTTGCTGTTTCCAGATGCATGCTCCGCATACAAGGAAGATATTATTTCCATAGCATTGAGACCAGCATTCTCAGCCAAGGTTTTAGGTATCATCTCAAAGCTCTCAGCGAATTTTGCAATAGCATACTGGTCCAATCTGCAAAGAAAGAGTTTGACAAAGCCCTGTTGGTTGCTCCAAGCACAATTTCACCAAAAAGTGGTCAAAATAGAATTCTGACTTGAAATTCTCTAGCGTACCCTGTTTCCTTGAAAGAGAACTCCTTCAGTTTTCTAGCTAACTCAATTTCTGTGGCTGCTGCTCCAGGCACCATACGGCTGTCCCTGCACATTGCCTGGCACAGAAAAGTTTGAAGCATCATCCGGACTGCTACTCAGCATCCATTAGAAACTACTGAAACACCTATTTTCCAAGCATCAATGCGACAAAACTCACTGAAGTTTCAAATAGAATCCAAAGACTACAGTAAAGCATGACGTTACTAACAAAAATTATGGAACTGTCATGTTCTACAGAACTACCTTGTATGTATTCACACCATCATCAACTGCTCTTTCAAGATCATCCAATATACTATCAGTACTTCCTCGTAGAACCACGGTTGAAACAGAGTTTCCACCTTCTTCATTTCTCACAACAGTGACCTATTACATGTTACAGACAAACATCATATTGCATGAGAAGAAGAAAGAAAGATAGATAGAAACAAAACAAAGAACCTAAAGAAAAAAATAAACAAATCACAACCACAATTATGATCTTAGGACAAAAGAAAGGTGTTTGCCATACCCTAACACCACCAATTTCCTCCACGGACACTGAATCAACGTACCCCAAATCATCGGGGTTTGGCCTGCCAAGCTTCAACTGTTTCAAAAGTTAATAACAAAAGGATGAAAATCTTTTTCCCACTTATTGAACTGCTACTTATGCTAATACACAAGTATGCTTACAATAGCAACGGCACCAGTTGTACGGCAAAATCGTCGCAGTTCAAACTTTGAGCTGATTTTTAAGACCATTAGCCTGTGAATAAATTTGAATTGCAACAGATTATTAAGCACCATGAGAGAGCCTTACACAATACAAACATAATTCACAAGGAAGAAATCTACACGAAGTAAGAAGAGCGTGGCTGGTACTTTCAGATTATCTCTGTCACCCAAAGACGAACACACCAAAAGATCATACATGCAAAAAGTGAGAAGAGAGGAAAAGAGAAGCGTGGCTGGTACTTTCAGATTAACTCTGTCACCCCAAGATGCACACACCAAAAGATCATACATGCAAAAAGATCATACATGCACACACCAAAAGATCATACATGCAAAAAGTGAGAAGAGAGGAAAAGAGAGTAATAGCTGGTTTCAGCTGATGCATAAATAGAAGCTTATTTAATGGATATTCGGTCAGATTACCAATGAAAGAGGAAGAAAAAATCCCGAGTTAAAAGAGCATCCGCATATTAATCCCAGTCGCTGCTTCATAAGGGACAATTGGGATTGCTCTTTGACCGAGGGTAAACACGGCCACCCTTGCTCAATTAAGGGGGTTGCAATGCATTTAGTTCTCCGGATTAATTAATTATAGGATGACTAAATCCTCAAAGTTGCGGTGTACCTCCTTAGGTGTCCAATATTAAACGTAAAAACCCCTTGCCGCTTGCCTTGGCTATTACCATATTGATACAATGAATGGGATAACATACTTAATAGTTAAATGTAATAACAGCAGCAAAAGGAGAATGTCAAATGGAGCATTGACCGTTTTAAATATAATAACCCTTGCAAAATGATAACGTCAAATAGAGCATTGACCATTGTTACAAATTGTTCAAACCCACAAAAATGAGAGTGCAAATAAAATAACAATCAAATAAAAAACAAGAAAAGGTGAGAATCACTGTACCTGTAACGCTCACAAAAGTGTAGTGCCATCTCTCCTACTGCTCCTCCACTAACAATAACCTTGGCACCTGACTCAGCAACTGCTTTAATAAGCTCCTCAACTTTGGCTTCTTCAGTTTTCGAATAATTTTCTAGCTGAAAATACGCAGTTGGCAAGAAGAGTTTGCCAGGAAAATTTAGAATAAAGAAAATATAGATACAATCCAAGTGATTTCTGAAACAACTAAATGCATCGATAAGTCCAAAACCATAATCCAAAAGAAAAAAAAATGAATCCAAGTATGCATTGGCAATTCCAAAGAAAGTTAACTAAATATAGAAAAGGACAGGGTAGGATGCAGAGAAGGAGCCGTCTCATAAACAACTTCCTCTAGAGTATACCTGCTCAGCACTATGAATAAGCACTGTTCCTTTTGTTTCAGTTGCAGATGTATCAACACCACCAGCGAACACAGCAACCTACAAAAGAGAATAATAGGTTGTGCATTAGCTGGAGCAAGAGCAACATAGCATCTCAAGCATGTACACGTGGAGTTGAAAACATCACACACATCTTTATAGCCAAAAAACTATCCTTATGCAATTATTCACGTGGTCAATCAAAAAAGCAAAAGAACTCTGTTGATAACCAAGAAAACTCACTTCACAATGAGCTTTTAAAATCTAATTGCAGACAAAAGCAAAACTTACTGCGATCTCAAGAGCAAAATGTTTATCGATGACAGTTTACTCCATCAGGGGTTCAACACAAATATTAAAACTTGAATCATGTAGAACTTCTTATTGAATACGCTTACCACCTTATACAAATCTTAGTGGAGTAACTGATATCAAAGACATAAAATGATATGATTATTGAACTGCTTATTTAACTCTGAATTTTTTTTTAGCTTTTTACACCTTCAAGGACGTCATGTCTACAAGCATTCAGTGCCTCCCTAGATAGATACTGCATGTATTTGGTGACTAAAGTGAGTTTCAAGGCTCATTGCCTTCTAACTTTTCTCAATCCTCTCATACTCTTCATACCTCCATTCAGTATCTCAATCGTCCAAACTGCAAATATAGGAGTCTAAATTCACATCAAGCATCACACCATTATCATTCTTGTAACCACAAGTACAGGCACTTTGATTCACGACCAATACTTTGAATGTTACAACCAACAATGAGTACTAGCAAAAATCACTCTGCCTAGTAAATCATTACAGCTTGATTCTCTTGCAACTTATTCCCCACATGAGTAATGGCAAATTGCCATTCTGCCATATATATTGTTCTAGTACCATATCCAAAACAGAAAGTGTCATGCAAATAAAGGTTAATGGCACCTAAAAAACTGAAACTTATGAATAGCAGTCAAAGAAAGACAGATGCTAAGTCCTATCCTATTCCAAGCAATCAAGCATCAAACTACAAGAAATTGGTTGTACTTCCAACACAAAAATCAAATGACAACCAAGAGAAACAGAAACAAAGTCAGGATCAAATAAGAGAAGAAAATTGCAATCTCTGTCCAGCAGTACAACATCAGAGGTTGAGAACGGAAATAGTTGAAAACGAAGAACAAAATAACGGATACATTTTTGCTAACCTTAGCCTTCTCCACTCGCTTTATGGATCCAACAGCATCAGTCTTTAGAACCATACCTCGAACTATGGTGCAATTATGCAAGCCTCCACCTAAAAGCTTTGCAACCCGGACGTTGTCCACATTAAAGTTTGCAGGGTTCTTGGGGCATACTTGAATGCACGCCTATTATGCAACATTATCATAATTGTCAAATACCAACCACACGACATGCTATTGCCAAAATTAATAAGAGGAACACCAGGAAATAAATACATCAGCAATAAGAGAACACAAGATATCCTCCTGCCCAAACTGCTTGCTAGCAACGGCGGCTTTCATTCGTTTAATAACTTCCTCCTTAATCCTCACATCCATCTTTTCAGAACCTTTCTCAACCAATTCATCCAAGATTTCAATGGTCTGCGAACAAATGGGAGAAAACAATTAGATAGTGCAAGCACTAGTAGTTTTGTACGGCGAGAGATCGAAGTGATCCCAGACACACAATAAAAGAATGACCAACCTTATTAATCGCTTTCGTATAGCCTATGATGATCTCACTTGGGTGCAGTCCCATCCTTATAAGCTCCTCGGCATTTTGAAGGAGCTCCCCAGCAAAAGAAACTGTCAAGTTCGCTCCATCGCCTGTCTCTTCTTGTTGAGCCTTGCCTGCCAAAACCAAAATCTTGGCCGCAGGATGTTGAACCTCGAGCTCATTCACAATAGTGGCAGCATCATTTGTGACAAAAAGTTTGTCCAAATGATTGATAACCATCTTGTTCATACCTGAATATTAAACTACATTAACAACCAAACAGAACTGATGGAAAAACTTGGCAATTCTCTAAGCAAACAACGGAAGTTTAAACTACATCTATAAGAGCAGAATACCCGGAATAAACAGAATCATGTCTACTCTGTGCATAACATTTGAGAATGTCCTTTCCTTCAAGTTATTCAATGAAATAATGCATCTATGCAAGTTTTACTTCAACATATATAGCGCATAACATTTGAGAATGTCCTTTCCTTCAAGTTATTCAATGAATTAATGCATCTATGCAAGTTTTACTTCAACATATATTTTAAGAGATGAAAGTAGCAATTTTGCAGCGACTGGAATGGTCACTAGTTTATAGTCAAGCGAACCATAAAGTAATTCAAATGCAGGACCTAGCTTTCTAAAAAAAGGAAATAAGAAACTCCGGTAAGCAAGAAAGCCAAGCACCAGCTACTGATCTACGAATACGACAACTGTGTCTTATAGTTTTGTATAATACAGCTGACATGCCATAAACCTCGAAACACTTGGAAGCCAGCAATCTTCCCCGTACTAATGTTTATTATCTCAAACTCTAAATTCACATATAGAATACGCAAGTACAAAATCTCACAGTGGCGGCAAGAAGCAATCAATCACGTAGTATATGAGATCTCAAAGAAGGCGAGAAAGTGAGAGAGAGAGAAACAAACCATTGGGACCGAGAGAAGTTCTGGTGATGGTAGAGAGCTGTTTGCAGGCATCTATGTTTTTTACCACAGCCTCGTCGAGTCCAGACAGGTGCTTGTGCCCTTCTTTTAGCATTGATTGTATCCCATAGGGTTGCATTCCGTACACCATTTTCTTCCGAACTCTCTTCTTTACTCTTCTTCAGTATGCTCGATCGTCTTCGTCTATGAGAGAGAGAGAGAGAGAGAGAGAGAGAGAGAGAAAGTTTAGTTGCAGGAAACGTCCAAATAGGTGACGCACTGACGCTCCCGGATGAGAAACGCGATTCCGCGCTTCTCAGTTAGAAACGTGATGGGAGCGCGTTCCCCTTGAGACGGGATTGCGCTCCAAAGGGAGATGGGAGCTTGAGAGAGAGAGAGATGCCGAGGCTGATCTTCGTCGCCGAACTCAAGCATCGATCGCTGCTACTGTAGCAGCTGAAGGAATGAAGAAGAAACAGTCCTAGCCTTCGGGCGAAAAACCTTCAAACCTTCGGGCAGTTTTTGGGAAAAATTCAAAATACCCCCGATCTTTACACCCAAATTCAATTAGACTCCCAACCTTTTAAAAACTTCAATTTTACTCCCAACGTTATATTCCGTTAATCAAAATGCCCCATTCTGTCCGAATTACTAACAAATTCAGTTAAAGGCTCCGTTAAATAATTTCCCAATGGAATTTAGATAATCCAAGCCATTCAATGTGTTCAAAAAGTGATTTTAAGGGTACCCGCGAGAAATTAACAAAAAAAATGACCGAAAAGGGCTTCATCTGAACAGTTTTCGATTGAACTATTCAATCAAAAACTGTTCAGATGAAGCCCTTCCCGTCCATTTTTTTTACCGATTTTTAGCGGGTACCCTTCAAATCACATTCTAATCACATTGAGCGGCTCAGATCATCGAAATTCGATTGGAAAAGGGGAGGTGCAGACCAAAGCAAAATCCGAACGTCCGGACTCGAACAAAATTCGAATCAATTCTCACCTCCCCTTTCCCAATCGAATTTCAGTGATCTCAGCCGCTCAATGTGATTTAGACGTGATTTTAAGGGTACCCGCGAGAAATCAACAAAAAAATGATCGGGAAGGGCTTCATCTGAACATTTTTTTATTGAACTATTCAATAGAAAACTGTTCAGATGAAGCCCTTTTCGGTCATTTTTTTTGTTGATTTCCCACAAGTACTCTTAAAATGACGTTTTGAACACATTGAACGGCTTGAATCATCGAAATTCCAACGGGATATTATTTAACGGAGCCTTTAACGGAATCCGTTAGTAATTCGGACGGAAGGGGGCATTTTGATTAACGGAATATAACGTTGGGAGTAAAATTGAAGTTTTTAAAAGGTTGGGAGTCTAATTGAATTTGGGTGTAAAGGTTGGGGGGTATTTTGAATTTTTCCCGCAGTTTTTTTCGGTAAAAAAAAAAAACAGTCCTAGGGCTTTCTTGTTTATGCCTGAGCATTGGGAATAATCAAAATCAATAATCAAAATGTGTCATATCAGTATTTGATTATCTATTTAGTTTATAATCAAATTTAGCAACCTCTACCTCCACATTAGTTATTTTTGTATCTCTAACCAAAAAAAATCCCACAATACATAATGAACTTATGTCCAATCGCAAATGAGTTTTAATCACGCACCTGACCAAACCAAATTATTCGTCTCGATGAGATGATTCCAATGTGAGGTATTTTTGAGTTATTGAGTTTTAAGTTTGGTTATTTGGTTTGGTTATTAAGTTTTGGTTATTGGTAAAAGTTGTTAAGTTTGGTTATGGAATGGGTGAAATTTGGTTATTTGCTAAAAGACTTGCAATTTTGTTTATTACAATGTGAGATTTTTTTTGAGCATTGTTGTTAAATTTGTTTATCCACATTTATTTGCTTATTACGATAGAGATGCTGGACCTTTTAATGACTTGGGCCATTTAAGTGGGCTTGGCCCAGCATCTTACTTGAAGGCTTTGCATTTCTCAATTAATGGGCCATAAATACATTGATTCAAAACTAATGTTATGTACAAAAAATAAAAATATATATAGGAGGTATTAAAAATAAAAATAAAAATAAAAATAAAAAATATGGTATTATTTAAAAATATATATTAAATAAAATATACATAGGCACTCCCAAACTTAGGAGCTTCTGGGTACCTCCGCTCCCCCGCCCCGCCTCCGCTCCCGCTTCGTGCAACTAAGAGAGAAACCCTAACAGAGAAGAAGGTTTGACGCGAAAGTTGAGGGAAACCGAAAGCCCTGGAAATACAAGGCGATGGGAGAAATTATTCGTTGCCCTTAGGGCAACACATCATTGCTGCCTCACACCAATCAAAAACAGCCTTGGGGAAAATTGTCAGTCTGCCAAGTGGTGCACTGACACATACTTTTCTCTCTCCACTCCACTAAGACACAGCCTTCTCCTTCTAAAATAGTCGTGTAGACCTAATATTCAAGAGAAATACTTATTTCCGGAGCAGTCGAAAACAACTTTTTTTTGTAACAGCAATCCATCGCGATCGTATTTTGAACGGTCCGGATTTTAATAAAACTTTTTCGGAAAAATTTTTAACTCTTCCCTGAAAAAGTTTTATTAACATTCAGACCGCCAAAACACTTTTGGACGGTCGCAATTGAGCGCTGTAAACTCTTATTTACGGCTGCTCCGGAAATAACCTTGTTTGGTTCAACTCTCATCTCATCTCATTTTTCTCTCTACACGTTTCTCAATACATTTTTCTCTTTATCTCTCTTTACTCATTGCCACTTATTACATCAAAATAACTTTCAAAAAGTTAAACCAAACAAGGTTTTCTCTAAGATTTTTGAATTTTTTCTTGTTTTTCTTATTCAAAATTTTTTTTTTTGCGTTTATTAGTATTGTGCCTAATTTTTATAAATTACTGATTCGTCTCGCCAAGACAGTAAAAAGTTAAGACCTTTTCATTGAAATATGGCTTTTGGGTTTTATTTTGGATATTTTAAAAAAATATTTGGTAAAAATTATAATTTTATTTTTTCAATTTGTCTTGATGAGACGAATCAATAATCCGTAAAATTTAGGCGCAAAACTAACAAACGCGAATTTTTTTTGAATAAGGACAAAATAAGAAAAAACTCAAAATTCATTGAGTTCTGCTAAGGGCTTTTTGGGGTTTTTTTCGTTTTGTCGTTATTTATATTTTTCGTGTTTGTTAATTTTTGTGACAAACTTTTGTGGATTATTGATTCGTCTTGACGAGAAAAATCAGAAAAATAATATTTTTTTACTTTTACCCTAATATTTTTTTTTGGTAATATCGGTAATATCTAAGATAAAGCCCACAAATGGGTAAAAGTTGTAATTTTTACTTTAAATCGATTTTTTTGGCTTTATCTTGGATATTTGAAAAAATATTGGAGAAAAGTCATAATTTTTATTTTTTCAATTCCTCTCTTCGAAACGAATCAATAATCCATAAAAGTTTGTTCCAAAAAACTAACAAACGCAAAAAAATGAATAATAGCAAAACAAAAAAAAACCCACTGTCAGACAATTTGAACCCCGTCCCCTCTCCCTCTCGTCGAAACGAATCAATAATCTACAAAAGTTTGTCGCAAAAATTAACAAACGCGAAAAATATAAATAACGACAAAACGAAAAAAAAACCCCAAAAAGCCCTTAGCAAAACTCAACGAATTTTGAGTTTTTTCTTGTTTTGTCCTTATTCAAAAAAAATTCGCGTTTGTTAGTTTTGCGCCTAAATTTATGGATTATTGATTCGTCTGATCAAGACAAATTGAAAAAATAAAATCATGATTTTTACCCAAATATTTTTTTAAAATATCCAAAATAAAACCCAAAAGCCATATTTCAATGAATATTTGGTTAAAAGTTTTAACTTTTTGCCAAGACGAATCAATAATTTACAAAAATTAGGCACAAAACTAATAAACGCAAAAAAAAAAAATTGAATAAGATAAACAAGAAAAAATTCAAAAATCTTAGAGAAAACCTTGTTTGGTTTAACTTTTTGAAAGTTATTTTGATGTAATTAGTGGCAACAAGTAAAGAGAGATAGAGAGAAAAATGTATTGAAAAACGTATAGAGAAAAAAATGAGATGAGATGAGAGTTGAACCAAACAAGGTTATTTCCGAAGCAGCCATAAATAAGAGTTTACAGTGCTCAGTTGCGACCGTCCAAAAGTGTTTTGGCGGTCTGAATGTTAATAAAACTTTTTCAAGGAAGAGTTAAAATTTTTTCCGAAAAGTTTTATTAAAATCCGGACCGTCCAAAATACGATCGCGATGGATTGCTTTATAAAAAAAAGTTGTTTTTGACTGCTCCGGAAATAAGTATTTCTCTTGAATATTAGGTGTACACGACTATTTTAGAGGGAGAAGGCTGTGTCTTAACGGAGTGGAGAGAGAAAAGTATGTGTCAGTGCACCACTTGGGACAATTTTCCCCAAGGCTGTTATTGATTGGTGTGAGGCAGCAATGATGTGTTGCCCTAAGGGCAACGAATAATTTCTCCCTTTCAAGTGTTTGCTATTGAAAGTTGAAACAGCAAAAATAATTTCTCCCTTGAAGATGCACTCTAATTGAAGTTCTCGGCAAACAAACATGTCTTTGCCGATCTAATTTCTCACATTAGACTGCGCACCCAGTCGCGTGTCTTGATTCACAACCACTCACGTTCACACTGTGCATTTTGATTGGTCTAATGAACAAACTCTATATAAAGTTGCTAGTGAAATGTAAGTTGTTTTAGTACTTTGACCAAACATTGATGGTAGCCTCATCGCTTATTCCAAACATTGTTGTATCCTGCCAAGAGGCCTTTGGCCCAATGATATCATGAGTGCACTTAGATGTCACTTGTCAGGAGTAAATAAGGTCATGGCTCATGAGTTAAACTCCTTGTCCAATGTGGTATTCTTTCTATTCTAAGTATACTTACTTTTGCCGATCCAAAAAACAGACATTGATGGTGTCCTAGAATTTTGAATTGTATCATTTTAACCATGAAAGATTGTCCGATTAGATAAATTTTTAGTTCGTTTATTTAGAAATGGAAAATTGCTATTATAGATGGTTTTTGGAATTCCAAAAGCGTGTCTAGTTCCCCTTACCCCTTTGACAGACGCTTAGAGGTAAACTATGTATTAAAACAACAGAATATTGTATATAAGAGAATCGGAAAGGTTCTCTAATGGCTCGTATTGTTGCCACCTCTGTGCAGAAAAGGCCCCTGGTTTTACATAGGGCGTAGTAGTCGGGACTTGTGTAGGGACATTCTGGACTTCTTACTCTATTAGCATTTCTGTTTTTTTGGTAAAAGAGAGTACGTAATAGGGAAACTGAGGGTATGTGTATGGCTTACCATATTTTGCCCTTGCTATTTGGCTAAAGGGCATGATGGTGTTTTCAATCTTTTTTTTGGAAACCGTTAAGTCCAAGAAGCCAGATTTTGTGCATATTTTCAGGATTGGTCCGACTAGATGGTCTTGTCATCATTGGCATTGTTTTGCTCGAGAAATCCTATTGATGTACTAAAGACAGGTTTTGGGCCAACTTTCCTCTATTGGGTTTGGTTGAAGAGTAAGAGTTCATCAATTTTGTAGTTGTGGTTTGAGTAGAGTCTGTGTATAGTCTGTACACAACTGAATAATGCTCTGAGCCTCTGACCATCTCGACCCTCTCGGCTTCAGTCTCAGGCGACGGACCTCATTTTGCCTTCCCTCTCCTTCGCACCGTGGGAAAGCTATACAACTGAATAATGCTCCGAGCCTCAGACCATCTCGACCCTCTGACCATATCTCCCCTCTTTGTCCTCTTTGTGAGAGAGAAGAAGAGACTATTGAACACCTTTTCTGCAGGTGCCATGTGACACAAGATGTTTGGAATGCAGTGATTTTCCAACCCTACCCCTATCTGTCTCTGGCAATCTCATTTTTAAGAATTGGCTAATGGATTGGGTTTTTAGCCTATCTACTGCAGGTGACATAGACCGCTTCTATAACGTTATTGCTACTCTGGGCTATTTGGAAGCACCGCAATGATAAGGTCTTTTCGAATATCCCTATGGCAAAAGATAATGCTGCCTGGTTCAAAAAAGCCTCTGCCTTGTACCCACAAGCTACTTTGGGATCCCATGGATCGATCTGCTCCTTGCGATAGTTTCCTACTTTCATTCTTAAGCACTTCCCCCAATGAGCCACTCAACCGTCAGAGATTAGTAAATCTTCACGTGGATGGTGCATGGAAAGAGGGGAAACTCTTGGATTGGGTTGGGTTTTGTTTCCAGCAACCCAGACAGATTTACTGTTCATAATTTTTCAACATCATGTTTCAGTCGATCCTAGTTATACTACTTGCCATAAAATGGTCGTTGCATTACAATTATACAATATATATATATATATATATATTTTTTTTTTTTCTTTAACTGTTTGGATTCTATAATACAGATTCAGATTGGAGGAAAGACTGAATATCACTATGCTAATAGTTTTTGGTTGCGCAACCTGAGTGAAGGAATTTTCAAGCTCACACTTTTTAGGGTCAGAAAGGTTGAGCAGTAGTTTTTGTTTAGGACTTTAGGGCTATTTCAGATCTTAGAGCATCTCCAGTGGACCTTATAAGATACTCATTAGTGTGAATGGCTAAACTTTTAGGTACTGAGTGTTCAAAAATGAGCTTCAATGAACTAGTTAAATTGACCCATAATCCTATAGATCAATAACTCACCCTCTAAAATTGGCTGGCCAGCTATTTATGTAGTCAATAAGTTTTGTGGGGCCATTTCTTAAGCCTAAATTATGTTGCTTTGCTCAAATATAGGATGTTGACCATTTCTTAATCCTATTTTCTAATACTGCCGTTGCTAATCTTTTGTTTTTGTTTTGTTTTGTTTTATACTATAAGACTTAGCTAGTCCATTGGAGTGATCGTCCACTCAATAAACTAATGACCAATTATGAATCTTTTTTTTTTTTTTTGTCCTTCGATAGAAACTTTATTACTCAAAATCACAAAGGAACCACTTATCCATGGTCCTTGACCATATAAGAACATGAAATCTCCATTTCGAATTTGACAACTTTGGTCCAATTTTTCCAATCAGGCCCCTCCAATTTGTTCACGTAGTCTATTTTGCGATGGCACTTTTGACTTTGCCCTGCTATAGGGGATTAGGGGGCACCATTTGGTTTCTAACCGCCTTGATGACAGTGATTGGGATGGGACTGTGGTGCAGAGAACATGGTGTGTCATCTACTTCTACTGTTTAGAGGTGGATTATTTGAGTGGACATCTTGACAAATTTGGACAGATGGAGTAGTTCGAATGGCGACCTCTTGTACTGTATATATTGACTTACGGGGCCTTGCGAAGAAAGGCTGTTCTTGTATCAATAATGTATATCCATGCTCTGAGAGCATTCTCTCTCTCTCTCTCTCTCTCTCTCTCTCTCAACCCAGTTCCACGCCATCACCTCCACTACCGATGACGCCCCGCCAATGATGCCACCCCCTTCCTTTCTTCATGACTCTCTCTCCCTCTCTCTCTCTCTCAACCAAGGGCAGAGATGTGTAGGGGTCCCTGCCCCGGCTCTCTGAGCGTCCGAATTTTAAAATTTTTATTTTATATATACTTGATTTTAAATATTATTGATAATTATTCGTGTATAGTTACTTATAGTCTTGATAATTTTGGTTCGATTTGATAAAAAAAAATTGGTTATTTTACATTCTCATTTCTCAATTTCTTTCATATATAAAAAATAAGCACGTGACAGTCGAAATAGGCCAAAGAATCAATTCTAAGCGGAAGCTTTGATCGAAATCAGGTAATCACTCGTTTTGCCTCTTCCCTAACGTTCTACTACTTATAAATCCTATGATTGTTAAGCCGCGCATCCGTAAAATCAAAGTCTTGCCAACACTGCTTCCAACGATGCTTGAAGAAACTCAAGGCAAAAATCTCTAAGCGGAAGCTTTGATCGAAATCAGGTAATCACTCGTTTTGCCTCTTCCCTAACGTTCTACTACTTTTCCTAGATTGTTTCGATCTTGGTTAAAATCAGTTTGCCAACATTTATTGAAAACCCCCAAATCTCAGAGTATTTTCTTTTCAATCGAGGGCTTTCTAAAATTAATGCTTTCGTTCGATTAAATTCCTGAGTGAGATGCCATTTGTTAATGCTTTTTCTTGCCATCCAAAGTTTTCAGACAGCCACGGTTCAATTTCCCTTTCACGTTGGCAGGCCATGGCCTATAAGCATCCCTTTCTTCGTCGGAGAAAACATTTCCTTGGATGTAGGAAGGTGATGATGGGTGGAAGTTAGTCTTAAGGACACATTCATGTTGTGTCATTATTTTTTATGGCAACCTCTTTTTTACGTTGATGGTATTGTGCAATTTTTTTTTTGGAACATGATAGAAAGGTATTGTGCAATTTATGTGCTTACACATTGGGCAACTCATTCACATTATGTTGTGATTTCTGTGCTGAAAAGTTTATTCATTGAAAAATAACTGTATCGTGCAGTTGATGACAACAGAAAGTACTGAGTGAAGCAGGATATGTCCCTTCAAACACTGAGAAGTAGCCTCTTGGAGGCATTATTTCTGCTACCAAAATGCCTCCCATGCTACATCTTCGCTGTCTTTCTCTAATGGTGCAGTGGAGGAACTCCAGATATGCTTCTATAAGGATTTTAAGGTATGATTGCTTTGCTGCTTTATTCTGTTAGTCTAGTATTGGAAATTAAACCAGCAAAAGATATTCGTGTGTGTGCTTGTAGTGAGTCTGTTTTGTGGGATAAATCCTTGAATACTCTCTCCATTTCTTCCATCCTAGGTGCCCGGGCACGGCAATCTATTTTTGTATAAAATACATATTGTATATTTCAAGATAAAAATCTCTTCTAATTAACTCTAGGGAAAGAAGAAAAAAGTGATGACACCGCATATGATCATTTTAAGTGACCAATCCAAGGGAAAACCCTTGAATCTATCATGGTTTTCTGGCTAATTCTTTCTGATTAAAATCCATTTCTTTTTCTCTGTGGCATCTAAAAGAACAATAGAAATGTTGGACTTGTCATAGTGAGGCTGATTGTGAAGTCTAAGGCAGTCAATTAACTTGCATTTTGTAAGCCACCTCTGGGAAATTCGTAGCAGTTTAGCATCCCATAGAAGTGGGGACCAATTCTATCTTATTCTGCTAAGGAACCCATGAATAGCAGTTCTATACATCATTGGCTAACATTCCATCTGAGTGAAATTCGGAAAAGAACTCCAACATGTCAGCTTTCATAAACTTCCAAGCCTTTTTGACAAATGCAAAATTAAAACCATCAGGTCCTGCTGCTTTGAAGTTGCTGCACTCCTTGATTGCATTAGTTATTTCTGCTTCCTCAAAAGTTCTTTCAATGTTCACAGCTATATCAACGGGAATCAGTCTTGGGAACACATCACCCAGTGTTGATCTTGATCTTCTTTCCTCTCTGAAAATGTTTGAAAAAAAGTTTACTGCTGCTTCTTTGATCTGGTTTGGTTGTTCTAATAATCTGCCATTGGCCTTTATAGGCCCAATGATTTCTATCAAACCATGTATGCAGTTTCCTCTGTCTACTCTGTTGCATCCGGTTATTTCATTGATTGCGATTATCTCATTGAGATCACCCCCCACACACCATGGAAACTGCAGGTTTGATTGAAATCAGCTCCTCCCATATTGTTCTAGGGTCTTGAACTGAATTGGGAGCATAGATGTTGGCTAAAACATACTCAAAATCAAAAGGAAGACAGTCTGCCTTTGATAATGATGTAATGTTTGTGTATGATTGAAGTTTCCAAATTGAAGCCTCTTTGTTCCAGAGGATAAGAAGACCTCCAGAAGTTCCCTCAGCTTCAGACATTACAGATTCCACTTCCAAACTTCCCCATGAATGAATTGCATCTGGTCTATCAAAGCTGTCCAATTTTGACTCCTGAATGAAATACATATCTGGTTTCTTTTTCCTGATGAGCTTAGCAATGGATCTTTTCTTCAGATGACTTCCCATTCCTCTAACATTCTAAGATAAAATCTTCATTATAACAAGATCGACCCCTTTCAAATCACCACGCTAAGACAAGAGACAGAAAGATTCAAGAGTCAGTCTCCCTTTCCCTTTCTTTATTAGCCAATTGGCCTTTGTTTGTATACTTGATGTATTATACAATCCAATAAGTCTGCCCAAAAAAAAAAAAACCACTCTTCGACTATCAGAAAATTGAAAAGATCATATGAGCCTACTTATTCTCATTTTCTGTAGATCACTATATTTTGAATTGTACTCCATGGTTGGGGGGCTGGTCCAGGTCTCATGGATGCTGCTTAATCTCAATCAAGAATCACTTCTATATATGATAAAGGTGCTTGCAAGCAGAAAAGCTGGCTAGCAGATTTAAGATAGGTAAAGAAACTGACGAATGGACTGCTACGAATTTTCATCCAACCTACCTTGGGAAACTTAGCTTACCTGCAGGTGAGATACACTCTTTCTTGTAAACTCGTCACCGCTCCTTTATATTGTGTTTGGATCATTAACTTGTGCATGGAAGTCATTAACTTGAGAAAAATGTGAAAAGTTTACCCACTGTGATGCCAAGTGCTGTTTGTGGCCTTTCGAGGGAGTGTCTGCAATACCTCAACATAAAACTGGTTTGAAGGATTACAGCGTCACTGCTGCGTTCAGGATGCTATTGATAGAGAAATCTTTTATTCAACCCAATTCTTGTCAGTATTTTGTATCACCGTCTGCTTGGTTACTCAGTATTGGTTCTCCAAACAGATAATCAGCAAGAGAATACTGAAGACACGATATCTCACCACGTACAAACATGCAAAGTTACCTTTATATACTCAATAATATTTGCAATTAGGGGTTTTTGATCCCGTGATTCTAGAATTAGGTACCTGTTTTGCTTTTTACAGAGGTCATTAGGGCTTCTTGTTAAATGCATTGGAAACGCGATTTGGAAACGCAGATGAGTGAATATCACTGTCGAGCCTCATTGTAACAGTTGAAACTTCTCCGCTTCGTTGTAATAGTCAAAAATTTTCACAGGCCGAACAATTCGTACTTAACCCAACTGATATCTCATCAAGGGATCAAACAACTAAATAAGTAATCCCATTCATGGGCGAATTTTTCAATCATTGCTCTTGGCACTCTTTTTATTAAAAAAAAAACCACTTTGCTCTTGGCAAGGATTGATTCCTATGGGAGTCTACAAGGGTGGCCCTTTTAGCTAAACCCAGTTGGTTGGTTCAGGGGTAGTTTTGACAACCCTTGATGAGTGGTTTGTTTACAGCAGCTCATACATGTTTTTGCACAGTTGTTTGGATAGGTATGAATTGGATTCAATTTATGGAGGTTAAGGTTTCGTGGTCATGTGGGCGAGATGCATAAAGGGTTTAGATTTTTCCTTTTTGAGCCGACTTTGTTTGCAAGATTCCTATTTAAGTACAAAATTTTGGACAAGGGTTTTGGTAAATTTTTCATGTTGTTGGGATATTCTGTATTTGTGAAATCTGGAGATAGGTTCTGGGTTTTTGATAAGTTTAATTAGTGGGTATATTTTGTTTTCTCTTTCTTAGGTTCATTTTTTATGTTGTTCTGCAATTGGAACTTTGAAGGAGCATTCAACACAACTAGAGAATGGATTAAATGGATCCTTGAATCATTGCGTATGGGGACTATTTTTTCTGCACTATGCCTGAAATAAGCTAATTTTAGGCCTAAAACAAGTCATGCAGCCGAAATCTTGGAGTATGAAGCAAGGAATAGGGCCACGTTGCACTCATGCATTGGTCTAGGTCAAGCCTGGATCGGAGACGACAAAAGCAGCTCAAAAGGCCTGGGGATTTTGCATAGCCAAAATTTCTTTTGCGCTTTTACAAGTTTTTGTGTAGGAAAGGAGAGTTTTTTCTGGCCTTTCAAATCTCATTTGATTTCTTGGAGTGAGGAGCAAGGCTTGGACATGTGGCAATCACTCATTGGAAAAAGTAGAAGTAGCTCAAGACTTGGCAGCCATGTATGAAGGCCTGTGGGCAGCTCATGGCCTGGAAATCCTGCCTATAAATATCAGAATTGAAGGCCTTGGCAAAGGTCCCCGCACCAACAAACCCACGGCTTAGCAAAATTATATTTCAATTATCTTTACATTTCCAGCAAATGTCTTTATATTTCATCACACTAACCATGCCTAGTTGATGTTTTATTTCCTTGTACCAACTTCTTTAAACTATTAATGAAGTTTTTTTAATTTCATCGCACCTTATTTCTTTTTCTTTCCATTTTCAACAACGGTTAAGAAATTTCAAGTCCTCATCCCGACAAGGCAAACCATGAACCACATACGACCTCACCCCTTAAGTCGTACAGAATCTGCTCAAAACAAAGTTAGATTTGAAGCATCCAACCATGCCTAGTTGATGTTTTATTTACTTGTACCAACTTCTTTAAACTGTTAATGAAGTTTTTTTAATTTCATCGCACCTTATTTCTTTTTCTTTCCATTTTCAACAACGGTTAAGAAATTCCAAGTCCTCATCCCGACAAGGCAAACCATGAACCACATACGACCTCACCCCTTAAGTCATACAGAATCCGCTCAAAACAAAGTTAGATTTGAAGCATCCAAGCCTTGATACGAATTTGAACTGCTTTACAGGCACGCCGGCATTAGGTCTAGAACTGCACTACTCGCTGTTCCTAGGCCAATTTTTACTTTTTGGAAACAAACAGAAGGTAGACATCAAAAGGTTTATCCTCTAATCCTATTCGTAGTCACCCGAAGAAAATGTATTCTCTAGAAGAGGTACGGGAGTGTGTTCGGGCCGTTCGAAGTTACAACCTCAACTCAAGGGGGAAAGGACATGAAATAGCTGATCACCCTCATTCGAAAGCCACTTCTCAGAATTTCAAATGATCTTTTTTTCAACCCCGAGATTATAAGTAGAGAAAGTTGGTCCTAATTTTTGGATCCCTTTTCCTGAGCCCACATATCATAAAATCTGGAGTATGATATGTTTACCCAGCAGATATACACACCCGAGACCCACATCCGAGTCCATATTCACATTCGATCAATATGGCAGGAAGACATTACAAATGCATGCATTGATTCAACCAAAGTATCTTCTAATTTAGGAACTTCAAAAAAAAAAAGAGTGATAAACTTTGAAAAGCTACAATGTAAATAATTATCATCACAGAATGAACAGTATTGAAAATATTGGGTGGCTAGGTTTCAGAGATATAACTCGAAGTCCACCATCGTTCAGTATGAACAAGTGTGCATCTGATGCTCTCATAGGTAAAATCAGAATAATAATTGGGGAAAAAATGTAGTAAACAAGATGGTTATTTCAGCTTCTTACTAAAGTCGGAAAGCTGAAGAAGGTGAATTCTCGGAATGCTGGCTGCTTCCGCTCTCTCTTTCTGAGTGTTGTACCCCCAATCCACTGTACCAATTAATCCCAGCTTAGAAACTAAACCAAGCGTATTAACTCCAATGGGGGAGAAATCGAAAGGGAGGTGATCTGATACAGACTTATGAGAGAATCAATGATAAAGAGATCACCTAGATATAAACTCCACCCATCTAATTCAGGCTCTTTAATGACATTCTTCAGGGTCGCAAGCCGATCTTCCACAAAGCTGGTCAAAAGCGGTAGGGGCATGTTGTTAACAATTTGTTCCCACCAAGTCCAATTCAAACCATGAAACAATATCATGATTTTTATCTATTGCTGACGTTTTCTATTTATTTACTAGGAAACCTGGGAAAGAAAAAACATGTTTAAACCAGCAAATAAGCAGCCAAGAATCTTACTGTAGTGTCACATCCTGGTGTTCTGGTTTCTTTTGAAGCTGTTTCAGCACTTCTACTTTGGGGCTGGCGGAAATTATCAGTAAGCAAGGAAAACCTTTTGTTATGGTGAAGAAAGCACACTCAGAGCTCCCAATAAACTAACAGAATTTATTTCCACTTGTAAACAGAGTATAGTAAGAATCTACTCACCCAGATCCCAGACCAAAGATTCTTTCAGGTGGTATAATCACTCCAGCAAGCTCTCTTAGTAATGCATCAGCAAAGCGGCTCTGCAGTAGAAAAGTAAAGGAGCAAGGCCACTGAGGGAAAAAAATTCTATCATTTTGTTTTTATGGAAAATTGCGAGAATCCTTATCCAATATATATATACACAGACACACTCAACTGAAACAAGCCGTAATCCCTTTTATTCGGGGGGTCCCAACAGACACAGTAAGAAAACAAGGTCTAACTTTGAAGAACTTCAGAAAGCACATTTGGATTTTTCCTATCAAGTCTCAATGTGAAATGTTGTAGCTAAAACATTCATAATATTATGGTTCACGTACAACATATAAAAGAGAGTACGAAGTATTAAAACCTGCTTTGTGGTGACAATATATATCCTTGAGCTCGCAAATTTTAGAGCTTCAGGAACACCAGGATAAAATCTGCAGTGGAAACATTCATTAATATACAATAAAGCTATGGGTACATATGAGTTTGTACATACCATATACATATGAGTTTTGTGGGGCCTACCTCGGGTCCCACAAAGATCATTCAAACCGCCTATTATTTTTAAAATATTTTTTTATGAAGCCTTGTACAAAATCAGCTCAACCCGACATCGGTAAGGATTTTTTTTGAATTTGTGGGGCGAAACTACTAAACTACTCAGTTTCACTCCTACAAATTTAGAAAAAATCCTTAGCTATATCGGGTTGAGCAGATTTTTTACAGGTCTCCATACAAAATTGTTTTAAAAATAATAGGCAGTTCGAATCATCTTTGTGGGAACAGAGGTGGGCCCCACAAAATCCATATGTACATGGTATGTACCTTGCATATGTACACATAGCAGTACTCACTTGCGTGAGAGAAAGTTGAAAGCTGGTTGGTTGCAACAACAAATCAATTACTGAATAGCTAGACAGCTAAAGGCTACAGCCATTGGTCAAGCATACCCTTGCTAAAGTTTGAATGCTAAACACATCATACGAAATGGTTAGTGCAACTTGCTATGTGATGCAAATTTTGTACTCAGGCTTCATGAGCTCAAATTTAGTGGTGACAGATTAGTCACCAACATGTATATACTTACAGATTACCAAAATGCACTTGCTCTACAATGAGATGGCTTTGATATCAACATGACATCACTCCCATCATGGGAACTGCCAAAATATACTACTTTCTTAAGTCTTTGCTCTCTTCTCTAGAATGTAACATACCAATATACATATAAACCAGATAGAGCGACATGCAAATTAAATTAGACGAAGAGATTGGTTCAATCGTTGTGTTGTGGTCTCTTTGCCAAAAGGAGTTACTAATTAGTTCCAACTTCCAGGTCTACCTCACCTAATTGATTAAAATTCTAACCGTAATGGAATATATTGATGTTAAAATCTATCTTCTGTCATATTAATTTAGTTATTATTCGTGATGTTACTCAACCTTGAGTTAAACATAATTCCTCAGAAAACTTGGCCCGACAAATTCTCTCCTGAAGAATCTCTTCAAGGTTCAAAAATTTGTTTACTCCTCATGCTTTATCTTTAGCATGTTCTTAGCAGGGCACCAAACAGGCAAGCAAGCAATCTTGATATGGTACTTAGGACTTCAGAGCAGAGTCCTCGAACCAAGGCTTGCTAGTTGCTACTACTAGTAAGCCTTGGTTGGAAATTTGGAGATCAAGCAGACTCATTCATTAGTTCTTTGCATGCACACAAATTATCTTATTTTAAAGAATTTGGAAAATTTTGAAATCATCTCAAAACACCAGGTAAGGTAAGCTAAGTTACCTATTTGCACCAATCCAAGTTGCCAAGTCATTCTCCATCCATTCATCCCTCACCTTTCCAAAAAGATCAATTAAAGCATCTTTACTCTCATCCCATGCTTCCATAATCACAGGTCTGATCTTCGACCAGTTCTTCAATATGCCCTCAACAGTGAGTCCTTCTACAGCCTTGCACATTTTCAACCAGTCATCAGCTTCAGAGAATTTTTTTACGAAAGATACCGTTTAGTGGTCCAACTGATATCGTCTGTTTTTTTTTTCTTTTCTTTTCTTTAGACAGAAGATAACTATAACGGAAAAAGCTAAAAGGGCTTAAATCCCCTTTCAATTCATTTCAACTAACGCATTACAAGTTGCTGTGACGTATACACACCGATGACTTGCGAATAGAAGGGACTCTCATCTCCACCAGCAACCTTACAAGCAACAGATTTTCATATCCAGTTTCTACCACAGGTCTCACCTGCACCAATATTTGAGAAGATAATTTGTTTAGAAAAAAACAGAGCTGAAAAATAAGTCCATTGCTATCATATATCGCTCTTCTCTCACCCATGAAGTTGTTAAATAGCATTGCATGGTAGGTAAAGAACATTTTGGATTAAGTGTAAGAAACAACTTTGCATATTCAAGGAAATTTGTTCGCAAGCTAGAGATTCAAGTGATGCAAATCTATTTCTTCAGTACTTAATGAATGTCATAACAGAGATTTTCATGCTGAATCTCACCATCCATCTCAGCTAAAAGGAAATGAGAAAAGGTCAGTTTTGCAGATGGCAGTGTTTATATGGGCGAGATAAGCAGCAGTAAAAATGCCACAAAAGGGACATCAAGCTTGGAAAGACTAAAAGAACTACGCAAACTAAGTGAAATGATTAGTGGATGAAGAAGAAAACATATGCATGCTTTAATAGAAAACCACTCTGTGGACTTGAAAAATTAAGGGGTTTGACAGGCAAGGTTCAGGGTATTTGGAAGTTCATCTAGATTTAGTTACACTATGAAGACGTGAGATCCTCTACAGATTAGTTGCAAATACGCAGCTGCATACAGTTCCAATAAAAATTGCCTCCACAATGAAGTGAATGAGAAGGGCATTTGAAAAAACAGGGCGAAACACTCCTTAACCGAACACTAAGTTTATGTAAATGCCAAAAGGCCTTGTCTATTATATATCACCATTGATTTCCAAACCTTTTTTAACTTATATCTACAAGGAATACCCTCACTATATTATCTGTTCAATTAAGAAATTTCAACCCTCTTCACTTACACTTCGCAAAACATAAGCTTTCCACTGGTAAACATTTGAGCAAATTATTTTGGTCTTTTGTTTGGACTGACTCAAATCAAAACAACCGTCAACCTCAGCTCATATGTGGACCTGCCCTTGCCACATGACTCATAATTGACTAGTCAAGATGGGCAAATTCGCAAAGAATATTCATTCCACAACGTTTTAGGTTCAACGAACATTAATTATGATGGAACAATAAACGCTGTGACCATTTTACAATCTTGAGTGCCAAGATCTCTCTCTCTCTCTCTCTCTCTCTGGGGGCCAGTCCCAAGATTCCTAACTTTCGAATCAATTTATTGGCAACCAAACATTGGGCCTCACAATATCAGTCCCTACTCCATCTTTTGCCCTAGTTTCCTAAATTGAGGAAGGAAAAAAAAACACGTACCACATGAATGGGCACAAACCTAATAAGCACTATATTCAGTTGCCGATACCAATCGCGTAGCACGTCCATACCCAAACAAATGAAGCGTAAAATGACTAAAGGAATGAGCAACAAACTTACTTTGTACATCTGGTCAACAATCCAATCCTCCATTGCTGAATCCACGCCATCAAAGAGACTAGGCCACCTCACCTTAGCAGCCTAAAAGAAGCATCGATTTCGAGTTTTTCACGCATTTACAAGTTATCAAAATTACTCATATTGGACGTATGTAAGTACAGATAGAGGGAGAAGTGTTTTGGGTACCTTGACAGCAGACAGAGAGCTCTCTCCGCAGCTATCGCAGAGAACTCCATCGAAGTCCAACGCATATAGATGCCCCATCTCTCTCTTTTAGGCTGCTAAGAGAGAAGGATTTCTTATCCCATATGAAAATATCTTTTGCAACGAAAAATTTCGTCGCCCGATGTGATCCATCAGTGCGAATTTTTTTGTCGCCAAAAGAAAAAATAATTGATGACAAAAAATTTCGTCTTTAAAAAGCAAAATAGCAAGGAAAAAAATTTCGTCACTAATTATTCATTTTTTGATGACGAAATATTTCATCATCAAAAGGCACTATAGGTGACAAAAAATAGATTTCGCCACCAGGTAGGAATCCTCGATAACCTTTAGTCGACAATTTTTTTTCGTCAACTATATTATTTGTGACGAAAGACATGCAATTTATGACAATTTTCATTCATCACCCAATTAAATTTTTCTTGTATTGTATCACGTTTCTATTTTTAAAGACTTGGATACACTTAGGTTCTCGAACGACCACTTTCTCTTTACCGATTCATTTACTAAAACATATCCTTTTAACAAAATCAACTTTTCACATCTCTTAAATTAAAACCACATACCAAAACACGCATACTATACCAACCCCATTGATACAGCACATAAAGAAGAAAAACTGTATATTTTTCTCTAAGTATCAAACAACATCAATGTCAATACACCAACAATGCATATCTCTTATACACCACAAGTTCTCTTTAATCCAACACCTAATCATCTAAATCAATCCATTGTATCCCCACATGTCAAATTGGCAAAGTTAATCCTTTACATTAGACTATATCCAATTAAACAATGTGATTTCAAGGATGACACTTAAACCATTGAAAAGTATATTTCTTTTTCTTCGATCCATAGGTCATACATCAAAAACGGAGTTCGGGTAACCTTACTATGGCCTTGCGATTATAGCTCAGCATAACGGTGAAACTAGTGCAGGGCAGAATTTGGTCAACTTTGAATACAAATTTGTTATCGTGCGGACATTCCCATGATTCATGGAATGTATCGGCTCTATGTGTCTAATTTCTAACAAAACAAACAGTGCTTCTTTTTGAGTCCCGAGCTAGGAGTTATGGCTATTTTACCAAAGTCCGCTGGTTCTGTCAGATTCTACGCGGAAATAAGTAAAATTGATTGAAAAATCATAGCTCTCTCATCTTAAACCCAAAAATAGTGAAACCAAAGCCAAAGTTGCACCACGACAAGCCCTACACTCAGTAAAAATCCCAAGTTCAGAAACGAGAGGAGATTAACCCAACAATCAAAAGAAAAACAGTTTCGCAACCATTTTCGTACCAGTCAACCAACCCTGCTTTAGAAATTCACCAAAAAATGTATACTTAACCAAATTACTTGATTCCAACTCCAATCCCTTCTTAACTTAAACATCTAGCTCTTGTAAAAGACTCAAAGCCAACCAAGGTGTTCAACAAGCCCAAGACGATAAAAGAAGGCAGCCACGCACAAATTCGCACATCCAGGAAACAGCCGGTATTCAAAAATTCATAACTAATTGTGTGATTATCGGTTTTGCATGATCTTTGTACGAAAATCTTCGTATTGAAACGTACTTTAACAGTTATGAAGACACCAAAAATTGATTCCTTGCAGAAGGGCCCCAAAAAGACAGATTACCAGAACCCACGAAATTCTTAGCATTCACTAGATTTATTCAAGACTCAAAATAGATTATCAAGCTTGATTCTTGTATATCAAACCAACACATAAACATATAAAGAAGGCAAGAGATCCCTACCTCGAGTAGGTTAGAAGCAAGCCCGAACATGGAGGAAACCTCAAAGTGCTCCGATCATGATTCTTCTTGGATCGATAGGTCGTCGCGTAGAACAAATTTAGAACTTGGGATTTTTCCGAAATCTCATTCTAAGGTGATGAAATCGAAGAGAAAAGTATGGAGGAGAGGTAAGAGAGAGAAAGAGTCGGCCGGGAGAGTAGAGAGAGAGAGAGAGAGAAAAAAAAAAAGTATTGGACTACCAATCCCAAGGGATTACTAATACTTTGTTTGGTAACCAAAAATGAGTTAGGACTACGAATCCAATGGACTAACAAGCTGGGGATTATGGGTATTAGCAATACCCCATGGGACTTGGTATTCGTAGTCCGAACCTAACCCCTTCTCATTACCAATTTCTTCTATCAATCCAATCCTATCATCTAATCACATCTCAAACAAACATGATATTAATAATCCCATTATCTAATCCCATCCCAAACAAACATACTCATTATCAATCCTTTCTCATTACTAATCTCATCTCCTTACGAATCCCAATCCTAATCCCATCTCCTTACGAATCTCATCCATCTATCATTGTTATCAAACGGGACCGAACTACGCACCACCCCCACCTATTTATACTAGCCCCAACACCAATTACACTCACACCCCTCCACTATCAATCTTACCGCATTGACCCCAAATCTCATATTCACATCATATTTCACATTTCATAGTATAATCTCGCATTAAAATTATTAAAATAAATACAGGTCTTTACATTCTACCCTCCTTAAAGAAATTTCGTCCTCGAAATTTGATAAACCACAGTCTATCATGTCCTGCCTCAATGGATACACGCAAAAGCACTTGTGATCGAAGTTATGCAACCATTCAACAAACACGAAATCTTAACTTGAGAAACTTACGTTCATTATACCGAAAATAAATAAGGATTCCTTTCTAACCTTGTCTCTCCTTTCCTATGTCGATTCATCCTTACCTAAACTACTACACAAAACTCTCGCTACGGATATCACATTACCCCTCAACACATGATCATGAAGATCTAGGACACGCACCAGTTTGTCCTTAAAAGATGCACCTACTCTAGCTCTAGACCTATCCATTTTACGACACAATGCTAACAATCCCAATTCCAATCAAACAAACATGACTCCCTAAGCATGCCAAACAATTCTTCCCGAATGCTACCATATCCAACTTCCTTTTTGCCTTGAGTTCAATCTAAAAGAAATAATTCTAACCATATGCCTGCTCATTTTTGTTTAGTCCACTACCTGTAAATCACTTCTAACTCCGTACACTAATGTTTCAGCCACAGTCATGCAACAATTTAGATATGTAATGGGCAGTCAAGAAAACACAAACAAGATAAGTCTGAATACTTCTTTCTATTTCATCATATTTTTTTCACACAAATTCCTCCTTTCTTTTCCGTTGCAACTCAAAATCTTTAACTCAAAACAACCCCGTCACACTTCTACATATTCAAGTGTTCCATCCAAGGCTTAACCTTAAGTTCATCATTAGACCGTTATTCAAGACGTAACCTTTCCTTTCAACATTTTCCTCCGTATAGAATCAAGAAACTAAATTCAACCACAATTTTACACTAGTTCTTGTTAATTAAACAACATCATCAAGTCATATTCTAACATCACTTAGTGTCAAACACACATGTACCGACCTATCATCATGAAGGTAATAGAAAGCATTGCAATTCCAAAAGAATTTAACCATTTCACTTCACAGTTCTCAATTCTCTATCGGATGCAAAAACACATGTTCACATAAGACATAACAAGACATGTGCTTCGTTTACTCCGTGTAGAAGAATATTACCCCAAGCGTAGGGCTTAATACGTCATTTGAAGCATAATAATCCGGAAGACCGGGATCGTACCCAAGGGAAAACTAGTACGGCTTGGTTGGATTTGTAGGAGTAAGTAGGGCTTTCGACTTTTAGCCAGTCAACTTGGTTTTACTTTGAAAGGTAGAATTAAAATGGCTAAATTAAGAATGAATTAACTAGGAAAATATAGGTTAGGTCTAGGAATCCTAGCATTCATGACTCGGGTTAGATTGCACTTTTCACCAATTTACGCAATTTAAATTACACAATTGTAGGTATCTAAACCGAGAAAAAGAGATTCGATTATTAAGCTAGCTCTAGAATTCATTCGATAACCACCTCGAGCGTCAGAGCTCTAAGCATCATGTGTGGTGAGTAGGTGAGGCTCTCACCTACACATGATCAAAGAGGTTAACACCTCGGCGATATACCAAACGAATCCGAACCCCACTTTGATTTTCAAATCTAAAAATTGAAGCTTTATTGGTGAAAAATCCAATTTTTCCCCAAGCCATGGGATGCTAATCATCCCATGACCTAACCCTTGAAACTACTCACACATATCTAGAGAGATAAGAGCAAGCAAAAATCTACTTAACATAATTGAAATGCAAGACTAGAAGAAAATTAGTTTAAACAATAGATCGGGAATTAAGCAACAACTTTAATTAAAGCAAGAGTAGCAAAAGACAACTAATAAAGGCTGGAAATTAAGAATTAAGTGCTGAAAATGAAGAACAAGGCAAGAACAATTCAAAAAGCTGAAAAGTAATCTAATCTAGATCTAAAATTATGGGTACATTTCTGTCCAAATCGTGCAAAGGTGACATAACGGGGTATTTATACCGCCTCTGTTTCGCGCACGGAATATCCTAAAAGATGCTCCAAAGATGCCTCGCTAAGGTCCTCGGTACCGATTGCCAAGACCTTACATTGCTGAGATAAGCTCTCGGTACCGATTGGACTAAAAACCTTCGATCAATACCGAACCAGTTAGGAGAGACCGGTGCTAAGCAGCTCGGTACCGATTGAATCTCTCAGCTTCAATCGATCGCGAGCTCTTATCAGTTCTGAAGCTTTGTCTTCTTTCCGCCTTGGCCACGCCTTGGCCACAGCTTGGCCACGCCTTGGCCATGACTGATTCTGCCTTGGCTGGAGAGTTTCTGCCCGGGCTGTTCCTCTTGCTTTGGCTCTGCCTTGGCATTGCTCAGCCGTCGGTCACGCCTTAGCCTTGGCCTCGCCTTGCTCAGCCTTGACGTCGGGTAACTTTTGCCTGAGATGCGCCTTGGCGATGGTCTTCTGCCTGGGCTCTGCCTGAGCTGCGACTTGACCGGCGGGCAACTTCAGGCCATGACATGCCTTAAGCCTTTAAAGCTCCTTATTAAGCGATTCTCCTACAAAACAAAACAAACAAACTCTACGAGACAACGAAGTTAAAAACAACTAATTAATGAGTAAATTAAACTAAACCTAGACACTAGCGCACCCTTTCATTACATTTCCGGGTGCTTATCAACATGCATACTCTACATAACCCCTTTCAAACAAATTGATAAGCTCACGAATAGAGAAAATTTTGCAATTGGACTTATCTCTTTATGGTTAAAAGAATTAAATAACATCTTGCTTATTAGTACACCATATAAGACACGGTCCAAGTTGATATCCCCTTTTTTTTAGCAGGTGTCTATTCTTGATATTCAATCTCGAAGTCGCGGTGGCCAGCCGCACCTCAACCTGAATATCCGGACGTAGATTTTCAAAATCATAGAAAAAATAAGTTTCACATATGCTAGATACGGTCACCCTTAGCAATCTATATATCAGTTAACGTAAACATATGAGATGCACTATACGTTCAAACTTACCATTTAAGATAGCACAAAACAGGCACCAAATACAATAGCGTAAAATATTATACACACACATAATCACCCAGAACACTAATCAATACACCACAACCACAAGACATAACCAAATCACCCAACTACATTAATATGCAGCTTTCTCCAAATACACATATTTGCAAAACACAAAAAAAATTTCAATCACCACAAGAGATAAGTAGAACTAATCAACAACCACAACTTCACTTACGAGGTCAAACCTCCAATTTTCTCCAATAAAGGTCAACAACACTACGCCAAAATATTGCCTTTAGCGGCGTAAAAAAACTGCCGTTAATAGGCACTAAACCGCCGGTAATGCCGGTAATACTACTGTCGGCGGTAATAACACCAAAAACATACCGCCGTTTAAACAACTGTCGGGAATACAAAAACGGCATTAAAAGACCGCCGGTAAAACAAAAACGGCGGTAATAAACTGCCGCTAATAATATCATTGGTTTTAATAGTATTCCAGGCAAAATTGTTTTTCTGCCGCTAATACGGCCATTAATGGCATTGATTTACTGCTGGCAATGGACTAGAACAATGAGCACACTGCATTCCACATATGCTTAAAAAAGCCCCATATATATATATATAATTAAATCTTCACGAACCACATACCACACAAATGCAAAAGCTATCAACTATATATCTACATTACAAAATAGAGCGGTTTTTTGTCTACTCATATAAACATGAGCATCCTTCCAACCATTGGATCGCAATTTCAATAGGTTACGGCCGTGGATTGAATCATTGATTCCAACCTAACTATTTCCCACGCCTGTCTACCCAGCAGTTTTCCTCTTCTCCATCGTGTCTCCTCCTATTCTCCATCGTTTTTTCTCTCTTCTCTTCTCTCTTCCTCCATGGTTACTCTCTCTGTCTCCCCACACAATCAACTCCTCAGCGCTTCGAAAAAGAAAAAAAACAACGCCCACAAAGCTCCTCTACCAATCAGCCGTCCACGAAATTGATTTGGTTCTCCCTTTCCGGTACGACTCCTATCATCCTTAGGGTCTTCTCGCAGAAAAAATAATGTGGCCTAAATTGCTGTTTTAGGATGAGAATTTTTTGATGGGAGTCTTACGGGGAAATATTTGTTGTTTAGGATGAAATTTTTTTTGCTGTTTAGAAAAAGAAAATCGATTTTGTTATTTAGGATATGAATTTTTTTGATCTATATCTTTTTTTATTTGTCTTTCAAAGATGCTCATTTTGTGTTTGTTAAAATGCATGTTTGATAGAGTGAAAATAGTAGGGAGTGAATTAATTCTTTATGCCACTTTTGTGTAGCTCTCTTAATTTTTGTATAGACTTTGTGGTCCAATACTACGAGAACATGCGACATGACGGTAACAACATGTGGAGACATGTCCGGGGAAATGCTGGGGACACGGCAAAGGAATTCAACACTTTTAAAAAGAATTTCAATTGAGAGTTTATTTGTTGTGGACTTTGTTCCTCTTTCATTTGAATGGTATTATTTGATCAAATCAAATCATGTTAGGACCAGCACATCCCTTTCCCTAGGTAACAATGTGATCAAATCATTATAGGACCAACACATTCCTTTCTCTTGCTTGCTCCCCTATTGCTAAACGTATGACCAAAACGTGTTGCGCCGTGCCTTCAGGCACTGCACTAGTAGTAACATAAATATTGAAGTTAATATTACAAAATGTTTAATTGGGTTTCCACACATTAACCAAGTTCAAACATTCGCAACTAAAGTTGTCAAAATATACAAGCTAGCTCCACTATTTGTGCATCTCCAAAACAAACTCCCAAAATAAAGATGTCAATTGTGAAGCTGCAACATTAATTTTCCATGTAGCTCATCTACAACTTAAGTTGCCAAAACATGTGCAAGTCCCAATGTGCTTCGCGAATAATTCCCAAGGATCTCAACTGTAAAGCTTGAACATTTTTCCACTCAGCACAACTACATGTCATACATAAGCTGCAAATGCAACAATGGAAAGGAAAAAGTATGAAGTCGGGGAATGTAGACAACATGTTAATCAAGTCCAAAATTGAACATCAACAGGTATACTAAGCAACAAGCAAGCAAAACATTAAGTAACATCAGCAAGTGACAAAAAAATATTGTCCTTCTCCATTGGTATTTTTGTACTCTAACTAAATTTTCAAAAACCCTACTTACTACTAACAATTCTCTATGATGTCATGTAAGCGGTTTTCTATAATTTGGAGCTGGAAATGTTATTCAGGCAAACTCGGAGTATGGCACTAATCTAAAAGTTTTACTAATTCAAAGCTTAAAAAAACTTGAAATGTCTACTTCTCTAATGTTCTCAACATTCACTAGCTCACGCACAAGGAATCCATCTAAAGAACAAGCACAAGTTTACCAAAAATATTTTCTCCAAACTTATTCTAGATAAGAAACTATTGGAAAGATAGATATAACCTATGAGATGGAATAAACTAAGAATTAATGAGCTCACCGAAATATGTTTAAAGCTTACGCATGCTCATACGTTTTAGCTTTACTAGAAAAAGAAAACAGAAAACAGAACCAACTGCCAAGCACATGTTGACATGGTCAAGGCTGGCTTGTAATAGTTGTAATAGTTGATCCCAGACACGAATAAGGCCAAGTACGATAAAAGCATAAACCCATGACTTTGTTTCCCAGAAACATACAAGGGGAGCATCCCAAATACTTGAAAATCCAACGTGAAACACAAGGTCGTGAGAAAAAAAGGCGATAGCTGGCGAGGAGAAGTGTTCAGCTGTGGCAACGTCTGTGTATGCTTATGATTACGTGGAGCTTCCGTCGCACTTGAAGTGGTACGTCGTGGCATGAACTGCTTCAATAAATTCCTAGCTAAATCCACAAGGCTAGAGAGGTCAAACTAGAGCCTAGAGGCATTCCCTCTCTTTGTTCAAGCACGTCTCTTGTAAATGTCTGCCACTGTATTCTCTCAGGCCATGTCTGAATCTTAAATTTGTGGTGAAAAGAAAAACATTGAAAGGAAAATTTAAAAGTAAATTCATTTTCTTCCTCCATCATCTTCTCATCTTTCTCCTAACCCTTTTTGTCTACTGAAATCAGTCCACAAACCAATGATCCAAACAGTCTCCGTTCACATGCAAGCATATGTTTCTGTTTTACAAAGCAGCTGATTTTTCTTTTTTTTCTTTTTTTCACTCTTTGGCAATGACAGGTCAAGAAGATGATCCTTCATGCCATGACCAATCTGTTCAAGACCTGGAAGCCTTGAGACGGGAAAAAGGTGATGGGGTGTGGGCAAAAACCATTTATCTGTCCTCCGTTTTATTTCATGTTGCTCTTTTCCCTTTCACCAGTAAATGTTGTGGAAGTTTTGACCCCTGGATTTCATAAGTATTGTGCAATCCCAGAGGTGATTGTATAAGAAAACCGCACTGCAACCACAATAAGTCAGGATTAAGCTCTTGGAGCAACTTTTCCTAGAGATGGAGTGGGCAATATCAGTTGAGCATTTGGTCTTGGATAAGAGCATCCACATCCGACCATTTAATATTAGGCTTAATTGCAAGGACACCCCTTTAACTATCACAGTTTGTCAACATTACCCCTCCAACTACAAAACTCATCAACTTCACCCCCTCAACTATGAAAACTCGACAACTTCACCCCTTCCGTACACTTTCCGTCCAGTTTTTGCTAAGAACTGTTAACTTTAAGGCTAAATTGGATGGAAAAATAAAATTTGACCCAAAAATGCCCTTGGCTAAGGGCGGGAAATTAGTTTTGGGGTATTTATTCCAAATCCCAAATCATACTCTCTCTCTCTCTCTCTCATTCCGACCTCTCTATCATCTCTCTGATCTCTCTCTCAGTAGAGCTCTCTCTCTCTCTCTCTCTCTGATCTCTCTCTCATTGTTTGTGTCGTAAAAATACAACTGGAATCATCCCATGCCGTGAACCACATATCAACGGCGATAACGGTGGCGTTTAAATTTAAAGTAGAGATGCAAAGCACCTCGTTCTATTGCGCACTTGAACCCCTTCATGCCGGAGTGTTCCCACATTCCGGAGGGTTGTCGAAAAACCACGTCAATACTCTGCCACTTCGAGTAGAGGTTTAGGGTTCAAAATCGTACTGAAAATGAACAAATATGTACGTATATGAGCATATCCCCAATTTATTTTTTTTTGAAATTTTAGGGTTTCAGTTCAAAACCCAAATTTTTTATAGAAAAACCATGTAAAACATTTAACAACTTCGATCAATGGTTTAGGGTTCAAAATCGTACTTAAAATGAACAGATATGGTGCGACTTACATGGTGGACATCGCAGAAACGGCCCGTTGTTCGTCCACACTTTAGGGTTTTCAAAGCTGCGAGCAGAAATTAAGCCGTGGGTTATAGAATTGAGGGTGGAGGTCGATGATTTCATGTGGGTTGTAGGGTTCTCATCATGTTGTTTCTTGACTGGTGGCTCTCGACTGGTTTTTAGAGGAGAGGCGTGAGAGAGGAGGGGGTCGAAGAGGCAAGGGGTCGAAGAAGAGGCGTGAGAGAGGAGGGGGTCGAAGAGGCAAGGGGTCGAAGAAGAGGAGTGAGAGTGATTCAGTACGAAAACCCATTTTAACATACGAAGGGTATAATTGTCCTTTCACTCGTCACCATCCAATTTTTAGACAGAATTTGCCAAAAGGGGTGAAGTTGTCGAGTTTTAATAGTTGAGGGGATGAAGTTGATGAGTTTTGTGGTTGAGGTGGTGATGTTGACAAACTATGATAGTTGAAGGGGCGTTCTTGCAATTAAGCCTTAATATTATTGCAAATATTGAATGAGAAGTTTGACCCGTGTTAAAGGAAAATGTAGATTATTTTTCTTTTATTTTATTTTTATTTTTTTTGCGGAAACTTCATATCAAGAAGCAAAAGTGATTTTTTTTTTTTTTTGAAGTATTAAAAAGAAGCATGGTTGGGTGCTAACAATACTTTGGAAAACGAAGAAAATGAAGGTTTGGTTGGAGTTGAAATTTGATGGCCAGAGAGTAGATTAGATTTCGATAAAATTGGAACCAATTCATCAGGGTATTAATTAGTTGTAGAGTGAATGATATTCCAATGGAATAGCTAAAATGTGTACTAATTTAAATGGCACAAACTTTCATGTGGAAAAATGTATTAAAGAAAAATCAAAATATTTCAAAAACACACTGAGCAAGAAATTTCTATCTTTTCTCTTTTCATCTCTTTCACTCTGAAGTAAATGGCCAAATGTATGGAGTCAGTTGATAAGTTTATGGCCCCTTTTATCTAGTCCATTACTGAGAATTTTTTATAAATTCCCTAGCTAAAATTTAAAATGCGTACTAAATGGTAACGTTAGGGCATGTATTGAAAACTCTCTTAGTTGGAGGCAAATTCATAGCCAAACCTATAATTTGGCTCTCTTCAGTGTTTTTTTAACTATAATTTGACCGAACCTCTCCAGTGGTGACAAAGCCAAATGTATGCCATATACCTCAAGTTAACTTCTAACCATTTTTTTTAACTACCTTTTAAACACAAACTATTTTATCTATACGTGCAAAATGCCTTTTAAACTCCATTTCTGAACTATTTGGCATGTGAGTGAATACATTCCAATGGTTGGATTTATGAGAAAAAAAAATTCAAATATGACACATGAGCACAACCAGTTAATCATTCCCAATCACAATCATCTAGAACACAAATTAAGATATATCTTAGTCATTGGATCATTCACGTAGTATTTTTTTTTTTTGGGTTTGATGGTCAAGGGTGTCCGGACCAACTTACATGTACGGTGCACCTTGATTTTTTTCCCTTTCCGGTGCAGTCAAATGCAGGTCATTCACATTGAAACTAGGAGATTTACAAAAGATTTATTTCTTACGGCCTGACTACATGAGGTTGAAGGTCAAAACTTGAATGAGGGGAGAACATATATTGTAGTGCCTTGTTCTCTTCCATTTTTAAAAAGAATTTTTAAAAAAATTCTCCCTACTTCCAACATATCTCTCTATCTCTCTCCATTTATTATCCCAACTATTTTTCAAAAAAATTTTCAAAACACAAACCAAATAAAGCAGAAATAAGAGCAATGCACAAGATGATACTCATAGTAAAAAGTGAGTAAAAAAATGTAAAAAAACAGTTGAAATTCCAATAGGGTCACGGCCCGCACTAGGGCTCAACTGTCTCACCACTGGGGCCCATTGGAGGGTTAAAAAAAGACCTTGAAGCCAATTTTTGGCTTTGGCTCTCATTAATGGCTCTCAATTTGAGATGGAGATGCTCTTATCTGTCCACCTTTACATTCATATTAGGAGCAATTTTTTCGAGAGATTATTTAGGGCTCGTTCTGTTAGCTAAAATAAGTACTTATTAGGTCATGTTTTGTCAATTAAAATAAGTTCTTTTTCTTTAATTAAATGCGATGTATTGTGAAAGAATGACTTTTCTCGTAAAGCAGAAAATAAATTCCGCTCAAGGTCTTATTTTTTAAGTACTTACTTCCTGTTTTACTAGATAGGTGATTCCCTCATATTACATCACTTTTATTTTAAAAAAGTAAGTATTTAGTTGAAAAAATACTTATTTTTTTTAGCGGAATAGGGCCATAAAAAATAAGAACCTTAGCAAAATGGGCCTGCCTTAAGCCATCTTCTTCCTAAACTTTTGTTTCAGTTTCATCTTTCCTAATTTTCTTTAAATTTACATTTTTATTTCAAAAAAGTGAACTCTAGAAAGAAAAATCACGATCAAAAGAAGGGGAAAAAAGTACACCAATGACAAAAAAAAGCACCAAACAACTAACTTTTAGTTTTTAGCGTCATCCTACATGAACTTTATTTAAATTTGGTCCACATTTTTTAATTTTTTGATTCATTCTATCGAAACAAATAATTAATCCTAAAATTTACGAGAAAAAACTTAACAAATTAATGTGAATGATAAATGGTACCGATTGGCAAAAAAAAAAAAAAGAGGACCTGTGTTAATGATTTGGTTTCTGGACATTCCAATTACTGTATTGGGCATTTATCATTTTGGGCAATATTTATTTGGAAAAGATAGGATAATGATTGAAAAAAAAAATAAGATAATGATTGAAAAATTAAATTAAAATTAAAGTAAAATGATAACCGAACACTACCATTGTAATTGTGTTTTAGCCAAATAAATTTAAAAGAATGCTAGAGCTAAAAAAATTAATAAAAAATTAAAGCTCCGAATTAATTTTACAAGAATCTTGTGCTAAATGCCCAATTCTAAGGCGCTTCCTCCCTGTTCGACTGTGCCTCTCCTCTTTCTCAATCGGAAGTTAACTCTCTTCCCCCTCACAGGTCCATACTCTCCCTCTCTCCATACAACGAGAGGTTCAACCCAGTTAGGGTTTTACATATCAGCATGGTGCGCAAGCACAGGAGCGACACCAGTGACGACGAATACGACACTGAAAGAAACAATTCGAGCTGGAGAACTCGCCGCAAGAGCAATTCATCCGATTCGGACGAGAACGACCGAACTAGGGACGCCGACGCCGGCAAACAGAAAACCGACCACAACCGAGGGCGCAAGGACTCTCACCGACGGTCCGACGAAAGAGGCAAGCAAGACGAAGAGATAAACGATAGGTATAACAAGTACGAAAAGGGTTCGGTTAGGGAGGACGGGAGGGTTGAGAGAGAAAGGGGCAAGCAAGACGAAGAGAGAATTGATAGGTTTAACTACGAAAAGGGTTCGGTTGAGAGAGGACGGGGTAAGCGCAATAGAGAGAGGGGGGATGGGTTTGAGGATAGAGGAAGGGAGCGGCATTCGGTTCGAGATGATGATAGGGATAAGAATGGAGATAGAAGGATAGAAGATGGGGAGATTTTTGAAGGTAAGGGGATGGGGGTTAAGAAAGGGTTTGAGGAGGATAGGGCTGATAGGATAAGAAGTGATGATAGAGATAGAAAGCACGGGAGGGAGAAGGGCGGGCTTGAGGAGGGAGAAGTTAAGGGACATAGAGGTAGGGAAGTGGTTGACGACGATGATGATAACAATAGGGGAAGAAGTGGGAGGGATGATAGGGATAGAAAGCATGGGAGGGAGAAGGGGCGGCATGTCAAAGTTATGAGACAGAGGGATAAAAAAGGGAATGATGAGAATAGAGATGATAGGAGAAGAAGTGAAAGGGATGATTGGGGTGACAGGGATAGAAAGCACAGGAGGGTGAAGGGCGGGCATGAGGATTTCGAAGATAAGGGACATAGAGGTAGAGACGTGGTTGATGATGATGATAGAGATCAGAAGAGGATAAGAATTGAAAGGGATGATGGGGATAGAAAGCACAGGAGAGACAAGGGTGGAGATGGGGGAAGAGAATATGATAGGAGTTTGAGGGAGAAGGAGGAGAGCGATGGGAAAAAGGCAAATGGAGATCAAAAGGTGCAAAACCCTACTTTGTTGCAAGGAGGAAACATAAATGTGGAACCGGCGAATTTGGGGAGGAGTGGGGGAGTTTACATTCCACCTTTCAAGCTAGCGCGGATGATGAAAGAGGTGGAAGATAAGAGTAGTGTGGAGTACCAGAGGTTGACGTGGGATGCTCTGAGGAAGAGTATAAATGGGTTGGTGAATAAGGTGAATGCAACCAACGTTAAGAACATAATTCCTGAACTTCTCTCGGAGAACTTGATTCGTGGTAGAGGCTTGTTTTGTCGGTCTTGTATGAAGTCTCAGATGGCCTCACCAGGATTCACTGACGTGTTTGCTGCGTTGGTTGCTGTAGTGAATACAAAGTTTCCGGAAGTGGGTGATCTTTTGTTGAGGAGGATAATATTTCAGATCAAGCGAGCTTACAAAAGCAATGACAAGGTGCGAAAATTTTCTATCCTTTTTCTATTGCTTCACTCTTTCAGTCTTTATGCAGTTCAATTAGTTGTGAGCTTTGTTTTGCTAACTTGTCATGCCTTGTTGGTGTTTTCTTTTGACAGCCACAATTACTAGCAGCTGTTAAATTCATAGCACATCTAGTGAACCAGCAAGTGGTTCACGAGCTTGTGGCTCTGGAGCTGCTCACACTTTTGTTGGACAAACCTACTGATGACAGTGTGGAGGTAGCAGTGGGTTTCGTGACGGAATGTGGGTCAATTCTTGAAGACCTTTGCCCTCGAGGCTTGCATGGTAAGATTTCTTGTAGTAGAAGATGTGAGTAGCACAGTTTACTTCACGGTTTACATTACTGATTTGTTCATCTGTATTGATTTTTATGGCTTCTTTTCCACTGTTTTAATGTTTGTGCTTTATCACAAATTATGTGTTTTTGATGTTTGTGGTCGGGGTTGTGAGAACTCCTCCAGCTGATTGGTTTTTTCATTGATAAACTGCTTACGTTATAACTGTAGTAGCCTTTGTATTAAGAGTCTTCTACGTGAATTCTTTAACTGGCATGCTTTGGAGCTAAGGAAATCTTTTACCTTGCCAGTTCCGTGAATGAGAGAGTTCTTTTGGATTCTGAGTAAAGAAATCTGATTTTTTGTGTAACACTGTTTAATCCTTTCCTATGTGCACAGGTATATTTGAGCGCTTTCGTGGGATTCTTAACGAAGGAGAAATAGACAAGAGAGTTCAATTTTTGATCGAAGGTTTATTTGCAATAAGGAAAGCAAAATTTCAGGTGCAATATTTTTTTATTTGTAGAATAGTTTCCATGAGAATTTAGCGGTCGATTGTAATCAGAACTCAAACTGTTGTAAACTGTTGTTTGTCTATGCTGTTTATACGTATGTAGGGGTACCCTGCTGTTCGTCCTGAGTTGGACCTTGTCGAGCAAGAAGATCAGCTCACACACAAAATATCTCTTCAGGAAATATCTCTTCAGGAAGAGGAAATGGAACCAGAAACTACTCTCGGTATCTCTAAATGATTCTTGTATATGGATATACGTACTTATATTTTCTGTTAGTTTTGAGCTTTATAATATATTTTATTGCCTACATGCAGATATATTCAAGCTGGATACACAGTTTATCGAGAACGAGAAACGGTATGAAGAAGTGAAAAAGGCCATCCTCGGCGACGAGTCTGAAGATGAAGCAGATTCAGATGCTGGCTCAGAAGACGAGGAGCAGATGGCACTAAAAGATGAGACAGAGACAAATTTTGTAAACCTTCGGAGGACAATCTATCAGACAATTATGTCTGGTGTAGATTTTGAGGAAGCTGGCCGCAAACTATTGAAGATTAAACTTGAGCCTGGTCAAGAGGTATGTTGTATATGCTCTCACTTCAGTTTGTGTCATACAAGTGAAGTTACTTTGGCTTTGTTTGGTTACCCGTTTTGTTTTAGTTTTGTTTTCAATCATTATCCTATTTCTTTCTTCAATCATTACCCTATTTTTCCAATTATTACTTTCTCATCTCTCTCTATCTCTCTCCAATCATTACCCCTATTTTCAATCATTACTCTATTTCTCTCTCCACCCACTACCAAAACTAAACTAAACTAAACTCTCAGGCTCCGTTCAGTTGTCGAAAAAGTTGTGTGGGAAATTGGTTCCCAGAAAAATTGAAGTGAGGTGAAGTAAAAGAAAAAGAAAATTATTTTCCTGTGAGTGTTCATTTGACAAAAGAATTTTGCAAGAAAAATTAAGGTTTAGTTGTTCATTTGTCAGGAAAAAGAAACTTTCGGGAAAATTTTGTGAGTGTTCATTCATTTTCCTTTTCCCGCGACGCAAAATCCTGTGTTTTTTGCAGGATCACTTTTGCAGGAAAGTAATTCCTGCGGGAAAACTTAAATTGGTAAGTCTTAGAATTTTCTTGCCAACTGAACACTAGGAAAGTTATGGGAAAATTGATTTTCCCATTCTTTCCTGTACTTTCCTGGCAACTGAACGGGGCCTCAACCAAACACAACCTTTAGATTTGTAGTTCTATGGAACGTAGATGCTCCTTCTTGGTTGTGTCCCTTTCCAACATAGTTTAACATAGGGTGGGACACATGTAATTTTGTGAACTTTGTGTCCACCTTTGTGTTTGTTGTACTTAGCTTTTCACTGAAATTGTTTGGTCACCGGCCAAGAAGAAAAAAGGGAAGGATAGGAAGGGGTTGGGGTATTCCATTTCTTTATGAATTGTGGTGAGTTTTTGGTGTATTTTCCTTCCTACTCTATCTCTTGGACCTAAGAAGCATGGATACAGATACGTGGATACATGATTTTTTCAAAAAGTAGGATACGATGCGTTGGGGATACGTTGAGTATAAAATTAAAAACATATTATATATATAATTTTTCATTCCTAAAATTCCATTAATGATTAAAGAGACGACAGATGAGAGCGAGAGAGATCAACATGAGAGAGAGAGAGAGAGAGAATTGAAGTCAATTTGTTTTAAGTTCTGTATATATATATATATATACACACACACACACACATACACACACACACACACACTAAAACAGCGAGAGAGATGAGAGGCGAGAGGGAAGTGAGAGACGAGAGAGAAGAGAGAGAGGTACAGGTCGAGAGAGATGAGAGACGACAGAGAGATCGCCTTCTTTCTTCCTACCTTTTATTCGTTTCTGAATTTCTGGTCGATAGAGGAGAAGAAACATATATAGCCCTAATTGCAGTTTAACCCATATGTATAGTTGTCAGAATCGTACAATTCACGATACGTATCGTACGATTCGATACGATTCGGTGGGTAATCGATACGAATAGGTTGCCTGAAGAAAATAGCTGCAAATCGTAAGTGAATTGGTGATCCGAATCGGTGAATCGATCGATTCACTTAATATTGTTATATGTCATCTTTTGTCTATGTTATATGGATAGCTAATAAGAAAAAGAGATTTATTACGAGAAGGAATCGAAAATGAGGAAGATAAAGGGAATATAACAAATTAACAACCTTATATCTCTTTTGTACAAAAGAACCATAAGTAGGATTTTCGAATCAATCATCTCTTGATAGTTGCAATAGAAGCAGCTTACCTAATACTCCACATTATTATCAAATCATCATTTAGAAGGTCTTTATTGATTTAGGCATAAATCTTTCATTTGTAGTATATATTGTTGTTACCCTAATCAATAAACATAGGTTTCTATGCATTATAGAAGTCATAACCGAATCGGAGCGATTCACGATTCGATTCGATTCGCTTCACGATTGGAAAATGACAATTTCGATTCTCGATTCGATTCACGATTTAACAAATTTACCCCGCGCGTATCCGAAATGTATCCAAGCGTATCCGAAACGTATCCGAGCGTATCCGATACGTATCGGGATACCAAAAATTAATTCCAAAATCTGGATACTCTAGAAAACGTATCCGATTCGTATCCGGAGCTGATACGCGTACGGTACGTGATACTGAGGCCAAAATTCGCACATGTAAACCATTTATCTTCAAGAATGCTTGTTTTTGTATACTTTTGTATTGCTGAACTTTGAGTTTAGTAACTGAAATTCATATTTTTGGCTGTCTTAAAAAAGAAACCATCTGTTTCTGTGCGCTGCTTGTTTTTGTATACTTTTGTATTGCTGAACTTCGAGTTTAGTAACTGAAATTCATATTTTTGGCTGTCTTAAAAAAGAAACCATCTGTTTCTGTGCGCGCCGGGTTGATATTTTTCTCCATGAATTACTGGCACTTGGTTGGAACCCCAGAAAGGTGGCAGAGTTTTTTTGCTGGAAATAGTAATCTCTCACTTAATCATACCTTTTCGTATTTATGTTGGCTGTTGGGCTGGTTGTGCAAATACCTTGGACCTAGATAATAACCGAATACCCGCAAATCAAATTATGAAAGTGCCTACCACCATATCCTCGACACATATCCCCTTATGGTTAACATCTCTCTCTCTCTCTCTCTCTCTCTCTCATATAAATGTATGTATAGCAACAAAAGTGAAACTAAACACCTCTCTATCACTTGCAAGACAATCTACTATCGAGCCACCATTGCACCTAATTTGTAAACAGTCCAACCAAGAATTGATATCCTAACAAACCGAAATGATCAGACCTGTTAGGAACTAAGCAAAGATGAAACAGGTTGAGCCGCAGTACTTTGTATTGTCTAGAACGAGAAAACTTGTGGGAGAAGGGTGAAGAAGGAAGGACTCCCATTAGAGTTGCTGGCAAAAGCATCTGTGAGCACAAGAAGATGTTGAAGATATCTTCATTCCCACGCCTTTGCTCACACTTCAAAGTAGAAGAATAGTGAGAGAAGAGGAGAGAACTGGAGTGAAATAAGAGAAAGTAGAAGAAACAAAAAAGAGTGAGCAGAAAAAGGAAGTAGCAGCATGAGGCCGAGACGGTGTTCACTAGCTGTCTGGAAATACTACAATGTCCTGCGTTGAGGCACTTTTTTTAACAACCCAGTAACAACCTCAGGGTTTTATTACACTTGGCAATTGGCATTTGGCATTGTTCTTGTTTATTTATGGTATAAATTGATAATGAGGCAAATACAATTAATGTTGAGCATTTCTATTGGAATATTTGTGTAGAGAGATTCTTTCCTGTGTGAGTTCTGTCACTAAGAAACTGCTTCGTTTCAACTATTTTTTGCATTTCCCTCCCTGAGCATCTGTATGCGTCTATTATCAATTTTAGTGTGAAACTATCTCACTTTCTCAACTTGTAGCAAGTTTGAATAAAATAGGGATGCTTATCGGGCTTGTTATCTGGCTTACTGCAGATGGAACTGTGCATCATGCTTTTGGAATGCTGCAGTCAAGAGAGAACGTATCTGCGGTATTATGGCCTTCTGGGGCAGCGGTTCTGCATGATCAACAAGATCCACCAGGAAAATTTTGAGAAATGCTTTGTGCAACAGTATTCCATGATTCATCGCCTTGAGACGAATAAGCTGCGTAATGTGGCCAAGTTTTTTGCTCATTTACTTGGCACGGATGCTCTTCCTTGGCACGTTCTAGCTTATATACGGTTGACTGAAGAGGATACTACCTCATCTTCCCGTATTTTCATTAAGATTCTCTTTCAGGTATCTGAACATATTCTGGTTAGACAAATGAGTTCCAATAACATTTTATATTTTTGTTTTATCTTTGAAACTATGATACTATGGTTTCCCTTGATTTCTTTTACCGGATTTTTACCTCCGTGTTATTCATAAATCACCATTGATTGGGGGATATATCCAATGAATCTACTACTGATCTCTCTCCTACCTAGGGGTTGGTAGGTGAAGATTTGATGAGAATATCATTACCATTCTTCTTTTGGTGGTTTCTACTTTCTTGTTTTAGCAATGCTGCAAGGGTGGTTGTTAACTCCAGAAACTAAGGAGATTGCTTTTTAGTTTTGTCCGTAGAAGTTGCGAAATTTTATGGTTGCATGATTTATGGTGCAGGAATTGTCAGAGCACCTTGGCATTCGCCTGTTGAACGAGCGTCTCTCTGATCCCGCGATGCAGGACTCTTTTGAGTCGATTTTCCCGAAGGATAATCCCAAGAACACAAGATTTTCCATCAATTTCTTCACATCTATTGGACTTGGTGGAATTACAGAGAACCTGCGTGAATATTTAAAGAACATGCCCCGTCTGATCATGCAACAGCAGAAACCAGATGATTCTGGGAGTTCTGATTCTTCCGAGTCAGATGCTTCAACTGCCGAGTCAGACTCTGAGTCATCAAGCTCCGATGAGAGTGACACAGACGAAGGAAGCGGAAGAGGAGAGGGTGACGTATAAGATAATTCTGTGTTGTTTTGTTCGCATTGATAAATTATACTGGTGTCAATCTATTAGTGTGACGCTGTTAATTTGCAGTTTTACTGTGGAAATTTTTTTACTTTAAAGTTCGAGCTTCCATAACTTTTCTAAGGCCTTAAACCAGGCACACTTTAGTGTAACTGCAGGGTTAGTTTGCTCCTGTGCTAGTAGTATCTGTAGCTGTTCATTGGGAGTTGAGATTCAAGTGTTGCAATTGTTTTTTTCTTGTTCAAAGGCTTTGGATGTGACTTTCAATTTGAGGTCAGCAATTATCATTTCTTAGTTATGGTTATTATTCTTTGGAAATGCATGCCTCTTTTTCGGTTTTGTTTTACTTGAAGCTTCCAATTTAAAGTCCCCCATGTATAGATCTACCGTATACGTAATCTTAGTTAGTTAGAAGGCGGAGCCGGTGGGAAATATTTACGCAGTTTTGTGCCAATTTTTTTTGTGGTTAGAGTGATTCTGTGATTGATTCTCTTGTATAATGCGGAGATGAACAACACTTGCATCATCAGATCACTGGCTCTTAAAAGTGCCAAATTTGTATGTGCACATTCTGTTTCGGAATTGGTTATACAGTTACACTGGATGATGGTTGTAGGTTGGTTTTGTTTGTTCTACTACATTCAAAGAAAGACCCATCACATTCCAGCACATGAACTCTTTGTCCTTGCACACTTCCTCCATATCCCTTTAATATTGCTGTGTTTAGTGTGGTTCTTTTTTTGCCCCCAACAATTAGGGGTGTTCGGGTCAGCTCAGGACACCTCTACTAATTTCCTCCTCGGTCCGGTTAAATGCAGGCCATCCGCATGGAACTAGGGGATTCACAAGAAATTACTTTCTTGTAGTCTGATTCCAAGAATCAAACCCTAATTAATTGCATGGGGAGCAAACCCATCAGGGAAAAAAAAAAGTGTAGATTATTGTCAGCTGTACCTTGTTTTAATCCATCGTTGTTCAGTGTTCCATTTTTAAGATCATACACTATTCTCAGCAGCATACACTTTTCCTATTTCGAATTTTGGTAGCTTTTTCAGAATTACGAAGGTTTTTGGTTCATTTGATATATCGTATGACCAAAATAAGAAACAATAGCCTATTATTGAATTAAGATTCAGAAATTAGATTATTTTTAATACTACTTTACTACTAAAACAAGAGGTTGACATTACAACATAATTAGCATAGCCAATGATGCTCATACAGTCTTACCTCTAATAGGTTTTTCTGTCTTAAAAAAGAGGGCTAATTACATACAAAATGATGATACATGAAGGGAAAGAATTTTCTCCTATATGTTCATGGATTGTGGAACTATTTGGTAATGGAAACATGGCAGGAGACATGGGGAAATAGATTTGGCTTTTCACTCAGTTATTTTTACATAAATTTTGCGCCAGAGATTCAAACTAATGAGTTCCTAAGATTTTTGTCCAGCGTTCACGATGCTTTTAGGTACTCTATTGGCGATTTGATGTTCTATAACTAGATTATGCTAAATTTAGTCTATAGCGAACGATTCCACATGATTGTTGAAATCTCTGGCGAGTAGCCTGGCACGGTTGTCACGGCTCGCTTTCTCTTGGAGATGGTACCACATGAGATCTCTGCAAACGGGGTTCAGCTTGCTTTCTCTTGGAGGTCAATGAATTGTATGTTCTGGTAAAAGTTCTAGGGATGTTAGTGTTAGAGCATCTTGGCTCTTAATATTTCATTAATCAAATCTTAAAGTTCACAAAAAAGGCTTCTAAAAATTCATCATATATGTACAAAAACTTTGAATTATACCAAATTGAATTTAACTTTACTCAAATTGAGTGAGGTTTAAACATTTATTTTGATTTTGAACGACTATTTTTTTTATTCTCTCTTATGCGCAATGTCACCTAGATTTTTTTTTTTTTTTTCAATTAGATACCTCATATTAAACGATGCTCGTACCGGTTTTTTTATCACCAATTATTTATTTTTTAATTTGAAATATACATATATCTCACATTATAAAGTGAACTTGTTTATTCTCTTCGTATAAAAGAACTTGTACTCTTATAGGATCCGGTTTCTCAATAATTGACTGCAAATCAATTTATATTAATTATTAATGATTGAGATCTATTCAATATTTTTACCGGTTAAAGTATATTCTTACCGATAACAATATCAAAACAAACATGGACCACTGAAAATACTAATCGATGGTTGCGATCACTCAAACTGCACCTCTTAGTCCAAACCTACCGCACGAAACAAAATGCCGCGAAACTTGCCGACGGAACGGCGCAAGATGGCACAGAAAGACTAACCAAATTAACAGAAAAGCTCTGAACGGCTCGCCTTTTTAGCTAGAAAACATCACAAATGTTCTCTCCCTGTCCCTCTCTCTCTCTCTCTCTCTCTCTCTCTCGCACTATCGACGGTCACACACTCCTCCTCCCTCCCTCCCTCCCTCCATAGTCCACCACCTATACCCGATTCTCTCTCTATCCCTTTCTCCCACTACATCTGTCTTCTGCATATGTTCAATACGATTATCAAAACTGTATTCCTCACACTACATCGCGTTTCTATCTGCATAATTCATCCCTAATGATTGCTGCATCCATTTCAGTGCTTTTGCAGACTGAATTCATTGACTTTTAGGGCCTTTTTCTTCTTTATTTTTAGTTTACTAATCTGTTTTAGGGCTTTCTTCAGACTCACTCTCTTTCCCTCGATATATGCACGAATATCTGTATTATAATCTCACACCTATGTATGTATGTATCACTGTCGAAATCGATTCACCCTTAGCTTAGATTTAACCGTTATTACCTTTCACGAGACTCGTTGACTTTGCTTGCTATATGATGATGAGGGGTGGGGTGTGTTGCACTTAAAGGAGGCTCCTTTGGAATACCCACTTGCTGAATGTGAATTCAAATACTGTTCTTTTGAGTGTCCTTGTTCTACTTGAATTCACTTAGTGCTTGATGTTTTATGAATTTTGATAAGAATGAAGGGTTTCAGTTGTTTCAATTTGCCGGTTGCTTTAGTTGTTACTGGATTTCTGTTGTATGGCTGTGTGTTGGGTAAGGAGTGTACCAATAGCCCCACTGAGTTATCTTCGCATACGGTTCGATCCAAGCTATTATCTTCGAATAACGAGACATGGAAAGAAGAGATGTTTTTGCACTACCATTTGACTCCCACCGATGAATCCACTTGGTCGGATTTGCTCCCTAGGAAGATCTTGAGGGAGGAGGACGAGTTCGGTTGGGTTATGATGTATAGGAAAATGAAGAATCCGAGTGGGTTTGGTGATGTTCGAGGGGGGAGTTTCCTCAAGGAGGTCTCCCTTCATGATGTGAGGTTGGACCCTGAGTCAACACATGGGCAGGCTCAGGAAACCAATTTGGAGTACCTTTTGATGTTGGATGTCGATAGCTTGGTTTGGAGCTTCAGGAAGACGGCTGGTTTGGTGACACCTGGAAAGGCTTATGGAGGTTGGGAGGAACCAAATGGTGAACTTAGGGGTCATTTTGTAGGTTGGTTTAGCTCCTTAATACATCTCTTTATTGATTTGTTCTTGTTTGGTTTGGTTGTGTTAATATCCTGGTCCTTATGAAGTATGCAATAAAAAAGTCTTTTTCGAATTTCTTTTAGACAGTTTTTGGATGTTGGTATTGTCTAGGGATTAGTGAGAAAGAGAGAAGGTAACGAATTCTTGTGCTTCATCGGCCAGAAAATTAGAATCCCTTACCTTTTCTTTTCCCTCCATGAATACGAAACCCAACCAAACCTTGTGTCCCGAAAAATTAAGATTTGCTATAAACATTGTGAATGAATTTTACTTTTGGGTCATGCATGAAGTTGGCGTTCAACTTGTGCTGCATTAACTGTTAATTTGATTATGGGGATGTACTTCAAATTTTAGCATGAACTTTAAAGTTGTGCTCTTCTCAAGGAAGTTGGTATGCATGCTATTCTATGTTTTTGGTGGGGCTAAAACTGGGTTCGTGGGTCAATGAACCACTCTTCTAGAGCAATCTTTTTGTCTTTGATTTGGATTATTTCATGAAATTCTGCTACTACTGAACCTCAATTATCGATATGCCGGATTCCTTACCTCAAATGCTCTAATGGTTTCCTATTGATTACAATCAAGTCTCGTTTTGCTCCCAGTTTCAGACAATAGCATGTGTATGATTAATATTTTATCTATCATTTGGTCAGTAAAATATTGCACACAGGGTATATGATTTCTAAGTCAATTTTTACTTTTTCTGTATTGAAGGGCATTACATGAGTGCCTCAGCACAGATGTGGGCTAGCACTCACAACAATACTCTCAAAGAGAAAATGTCTGCAGTTGTTTCTGCTTTATCTGCCTGTCAAGATGAAATGGGTACAGGATATCTTTCTGCTTTCCCGTCTGAGCTATTTGATCGTTTTGAAGCTGTAAAACCTGTTTGGGCACCATATTACACCATTCACAAGGTAAGATTGTATCAGCATTCTTGTTTTTAAGTCAGCTTTTATTGCATATAACGGGCCCTTATTTTCGCCCTTTTTGCTTTTTCAGATAATGGCAGGCCTTTTAGATCAATACGTTTTGGCTGGTAATGCTCAAGCTTTGAAGATGGTAACATGGATGACTGACTACTTCTACAACCGTGTGCAAAATGTGATAGCAAAGCACAGTATTGAAAGGCACTGGCGATCGTTGAATGAGGAAACTGGTGGCATGAATGATGTTCTTTATAGGTTGTATGCAGTTACGGTGCGTAAAACACATTTATGAATTTCCTTAGTTTTTTACCTTGGTTCTTTACCTGGTTAAATATAGTGAGATTTTCCGTTGGCTACTCTAACCTTAGGAGGATCCACTAAGCATCCATGGCTGAATGGTTAAAGTCCCCAACTCATAATTGGAGAGTTTGTAAGTTCAATTCCTATTGGATGCATGCTAATGGGACCACACAAATATGAGCCCCAAAAATGGGGTTCACATGGCTTTTGGAAATTTCCATTGTGTACAACACAACCTTATGGCTGCCATTTTAGCATTTAGGCAATTGGCAGAAGGAGTTAGTTCAAATCTGCAATTCTGCGACAAATTTGACACCTACTTTTGCTCTGAATATGTTTGGTATGATAATGCCCTTCATTGCGTGTTTTGTGCATTGAACAAACTATTATCCTTTTTCAAGGTTAACATGTAAACCTGAGTTTGGCAAATGCAACTCTATGGAGTATAGTGCATTCGCAATTGTTGGACTTGGTTTGGGAGATCTTTTTCTGTGGGTGTTTTTATTTATTTATTTATTTTATTGTGGTTGTATTTAGTTTTTGCTTATCATTGTAATGGTTTTCTTATTTGCAAAATAGGTGATACTTCTAAAGAATCTAAACTTTGACAGCCGGTTATTGTAACTGTGTGCAGGGAGATTCGAAGTATTTATTGTTAGCTCATCTTTTTGATAAGCCCTGCTTTCTAGGATTGCTTGCAGTAAAGGTAATTGCCTTTTTCTGTTGTTCGATTTCCTGGTCTGTATTGAATCTTTCCTTTTTTTCTGTAATAACCCGGAAACCTTAAGCACCACGATATAAAAAAAAAAAAAAAAAAACCACAATCTGTCTTTTATTCCAAAAACTTTACAATTTGCAACTATCACTAAACTAATAAACAACACCCATTCTCGCAACAACTCAGACAAGCTCGCACCACTGGCACTTGCCGCGCTAACCAACCTGCAAGCTGGAGTCCAAAAGGACCCCAGGAGTGTGTGAGACATAATAACATGTACAATATCAATGATAAAATATCTGCACAACACCAACCACCACATATAACACCAACCATGAATATCACACAATCCACATAAATGGAACCACATATCCGGTCCTCCTCGGTATATGATGAGTAACGTACCACCTCACTAGCCTCACCACAGCCCATTGGCCAACGTGTCTTTTGGCATAGCTTATTAGCCTAGTCACCCCGTCACATACCAAACAGTTCCACGACATACAGTCACCGCACATAACACAACCAATAAGAACCCATCATTAATATTGTACGAGAAATATGTATCTCATACTCACACTCAAATCGTCTTGCCAGACCTCATAAGAACAGGAACTCATAGCCATATGCTCCTCACGTCTCTGTGTAAAAACTCATCGGAACTTAATTTCCTTAAAGAAATCTTTTGCTCTTGTTTTTATACCACCTACTTCGTAAGCTCACCAGGTGTCTAATTAAGACACTTGTCCATCCACCACTTAATTCATTGCCTTGTCAATTTACACATAGATGTTTAAGTTTGAGTCTGTGCCTCACATGCACAAACCCACGTACAAAGTTACCCACCAATACCCTTTTTCTCTTTTTATTCTTATCTTCATCTTTCAATTTCTCCTCATGTAAAACAAACCCATAAAAAAAAACATATAAAGAACTCATATATAGTAAATGAATAAATTAAGGAAAATGCACAATGGGATATTACATTTTCCCTCTCTCAAACATGCTGTATCAAAAGAAGAAACGTTTTCAAGAGATGAGACCTTAGGCCATACTAGGAAATATGAAATGTCCTACTGTATATGGAAGATATACATCATTGACTTCCATTATTGGCTTCGCCCAAATATATTCATTTGGACACACCCGTTCTGTTGTTCTTGGTGGATTGGGTATGAAGTAGTTGTTGCTGGAACCTGTTTGCTAAACTAGAAGTGTTACCCTGAACCACCAGATGTGCCTCTACGTGGTTATGGGATATAATTGGTAAGGGGCTCATAGGGCTCCAATGATGCCAGTAAGATACTTGAACTATATGGCAGAACAATAGTCGATTAGTTATTGATTCCTGTCATAACTTAAAACTCGTACAAATATTGGCAATATATGTCGAGTTGGATTTGTAGATGTCAAGAGTAATGTAAATTCCACATTTGGGGGAGGAAACAAGACCTTCGTAAATGTGTGGTAAATCGAGAGTTCACAATGAGTATCTGAGCAAACATTACATCAGAAGCAGATAAGTATCCAATGTCTAGATAGTCCTCCTGTATGTTCCAGTGCGACTCTCAAGTAAAAGTGAGTGTTTTTTCCTCGGTTATAGTAAAACCCATGTCAGCTCCTACTCCAAACACATTCTTGCATAACTTCCGTTATTACCGTGCAGGCTGATGATATTTCTGATTTTCATGCCAATACTCATATACCAATTGTTATTGGATCTCAAATGCGTTATGAAGTTACTGGTGATTCACTTTACAAGGTAAACAGCTATAATTTGTTTTCTCTGCTTCTGCACTTGTATATAGAACGAAGGTTGTCTTCTAAGACGAGGTTTCTTACAGTTGAATAGATTTTACACTTTTCTTCTTTTTGTCCTTTGTCTTCTGCTTATGGTAAAACCGGTTTTACTTTTCTTGAAATTTTTTCTCCTTCTTATTTGTTGTATGTCCTGGCTCTGGCTAAATTATCTTCCTGCTATTTGGGAGATCTCACAATCTGTGTGATATGAGCATTAATAAATCCAAAGTCTCTCTTCTTTAAATTAGTGCAAGAGCAAAGACCGTCAAGCTCAAATTTGTTCACATTCTACCACATAATTTCTTCACACATTCTAACAATACTAACTTTCGCTGATCAAAAAACTACAATAATAATTAATGTGAGGTTGATCAAAGTACTGATACAACCCCTAAGGCAACCTCATGTGCATTTTAACAGGGCCAAGATATCTGCTTTGATGGTAATTCATGTTAGCTTAAGTGGAAAAAGAGGCGTGGTTGATTTCATTTCCGTTACCCTACATATTTTTTTCTCACTGTTGTGAAATGAAAGGTATTTGAAGTACTTCAGGATATTTTAAACATTTTAGTCGATGTACATCTTACAAATCTAAAATAGTTTCCTAACATGGCCTATTCCAGAAACCTTTCCCCACAAATATTTAAAATATCCTAAGCATTTGTGCACCCGTTTTTCACGGAACTTTCCCAAATGTGGCAATGGTGGAAATAAAATTGATCAAACTCCTTTGAGAGTGCATGTGTAGTAGTTTCTCGCTGAAGCTTTTACCTTGCTGAATGACATCACCAGTCGAAAGTTGCAATGCTGTTTTTTCCAGGAAATAGGGACCTTCTTCATGGATATTGTTAATTCTTCCCACAGCTATGCAACAGGAGGCACATCAGTTGGCGAGTTCTGGTACGATGTTGGAACTTATAATCATAGATCTTACCTAAGAATAGGCTCTTTTCCCCTAATATTAGACTGCCATTGTCAGAGAGAACATACATGTAACCAGTGAAATGTATTCATGCCCACCTTATTGGTGGTTCCCCTTAATGCCCTTTTTGATCCTAAATTGTAATATTTTCCTCCCGCATGCTATGTGCAGGTCAGACCCAAAGCGACTAGCAAGCACTCTAGAAACTGAGAATGAAGAGTCCTGTACAACTTATAACATGCTAAAGGTATGTTGATGACTATCATAAAGTTGGGGCTGATTGGGCAGGAGGTGGAAAATAGATTTTAGTTTGAATGACTCGCCACATTATATTACAATAATATGCCAAATGTTGGGAACATTAACTTCCAGATGTAGATATCACGATGACTGGGTATGGTCAGGGGACAATGGAGCTGGTGGGGATAAGGGTCAAGGCTTTTATGGAGTTGGAAAACCCCTTAGAATATTTGGGTTGGTATCTTAGCAAGGCCATAATTATAACCACGAAACAAATCCTGCTTAGTTTGGTTTTTTTGGAAGTGTTAACCTTTCACAAGGAAAGTCAGAACCTCCCCTATCTCATTCAGTGGGAGATTCTGGAATCTGGGATAGGCAATCTTTGCTTCAAAGCATGATCGTTGACTCTCAAAAGACCTCAAAGATATAAGAAAATTGTCCCAAAGACCCCAGGTAAAATTACAAACTTTGCCCTTTATTATGAGCAAGTGCGACGTAATCCTTCTAGAACGTGCTTGGATTTAACGCGTAAACAAATCTCTCTCTCTCTCTCTCTCTCTCTCTCTCTCTCTCTCTCTCTCTCTCTCAAATCCTGGCTGCGCCTTTGGGTTTTGGTTGTTAGGAGTTAAAGATTGACAAAAGAGAGTTGATGTCAATCTCTGTCCAACTTTGGTGTTGTATACACTTCTATGTCAGTGATCAGCCATTTACTAGACTTCTCCACATCATAATAATATTCGTGCTTTCAAGCATTGCACTGAGATTCTATATGGTAGGTCTCCCGCCACTTGTTTCGATGGACCAAAGAAATAGCATATGCAGAGTACTATGAGAGGGCCCTGACAAATGGTATACTGGGCATCCAAAGGGGAAGAGAGCCCGGAGTGATGATCTACATGCTCCCACTAGGCCGTGGTGTTTCCAAGGCCATAAGTTACCATGGATGGGGAACAAAGTTTGATTCCTTTTGGTGCTGCTATGGGACAGGTTTGGACCTGAAACCCCAAAATTTCTTGTGAACATGTTCTACTTTTCCTTCTCATTTTCCACGGGAAAAAAATCCCCAACATGTTTATTTTGTAAGAAAATTCATAATCTGCATAAACCTTTTGACTTCATCATGCAACATTAGAATTTAAAGTCTCCTTGGTTGTTTCATGAGAGATTCCATATTCTGTTATAGAAAAATATTTCCAAGCTTCCTTGCCCCCCTGTGATTTTGATTAAGAGAATCACAGAACGTCACTATTCAGCATTTAACTTTACCGATGATTTGCTTTCTCATTCGTCTTTAGTTTTGATTGGTGTTAAAGCATCCAACTCTAAACCAATTGGCAAAGAGTGGAGAGGCTACCCAGACTCATATACTAGTTTTAGAGGAGATAATTAAACGATGTGGGACAAATCCCAACACTCCCCCGCACGTGCGACCCCTGATTCGCACGTGGAGAGGTCAACAAAGTATCCGGAATACACGGATCACAATGAAATAAAGTGCAACTATGGCACAAATAAAGGGGAAAAGCCTCCGAAAGCCTAGCTCTGATACCATGTTAAAGCATCCAACTCCAAACCAATTGGCAAAGAGTGGAGAGGCTACCCAGACTCATGTACTAGTTTTAGAGGAGATAATTAAACGATGTGGGACAAATCCCAACAAGGACATTCTATTAGCCTGCTGTCCACCTTTCACTCATTTCTTTGTTTCTTATTCAGGTGTGGTATTGATTCTTTTAGTTAACCTGCTATTGGATGTTTTCGTCTTTTGTTAATGGTTATTTAGTTACTTGTGCATCTTTCTTTGTACTCTTTTTTCTCTTCTTTTTTTTTTTGGTGTGGTCTGACAATGCTATTCCCGACTTGTCTAGGAATTGAGTCATTCTCAAAATTGGGAGATTCAATATACTTTGAAGAAGAGGGCAAAGTTCCAGGGATTTACATCATCCAGTTCATATCGAGCTCACTTAATTGGAAATCTGGGCAAATTCTTCTAAATCAGAAAGTAGAGCCTGCTGTTGCATGGAATTCTCTCTTTCAAGTGTCCTTGACAATTTTGTCAGAGGTAAATTCTACAAGTTGTAAAAAAATTTGTTGGCAAGCTAAACCTCAAGTACCAGAATGGTAAGACATAAGTAGGAGCAAGTGTGCTTTTGGGAGACACTCCCAAGAGTAGTTATTTTGAACAAGAATGATGTGAACTTCGAAGTGGATAAATGGAAATACAATTGTAACACAACATATTTAAATCAAATGCAGAGCTTAAGTCATTTGGAAAGGAAGTTGATAAGGTGATTAATTATGACTCTAAACAGAACTAGCTGGATAAAAAAGACCAATACATTACAATGTTCTTCAAGATGGTGCTTGTTCCAATAGGAAAGACTGAAAGAGGAGACAAAAAGTCGTATATCAGAAGCTTGCATTCTTTATAGCATGGATCCTCGTAGGATTAATAAGATTCCAAGGCTCCAAGCCTTTAGTTTCTGCAACTATATGGAGCATTCTAAGATCCTATTTGGAGTTAAATTTAGTAATTTATTAGTTCAAGTGCTTGGTCCATGATGCAGGAAGGGTCCAGTCTGCAATCTACCTTGCATTTCCGTATACCGCTGTGGTCACTATCGAATGGTGCAAAGGCGGTATTAAATGGTCAGGATTTGTCTCTACCAAGTCCAGGTCTGAACATTGTTTTCTCTTTTCCACCTCCTTACTGAATTATGTCCTGCTGTTTAAACATTTCGTTTCTGCGTCATGTATCTTCTATTCTTCTGGTTTCTGACAAGTCATAACAATTGTGCCACAAAGATGAAATCAAGAAATAAACTGTTCTGAGGTTTCTTTCACTTTGTACCGTTCACTAACTTCGTGGGCCTCTTAGACAGCTGGCCTTGGCCCGGGGCCTTTCCCGAAGTTTTGGAGGACGATGGTCTACCCCCTCCATAGTCCAACCCCATTTGTGTGGTCATTTTCACTATTCTAGTGATGTGAATTTTCAAAAGTAACCTTTCATTTGTATACTCTTTCACACTTGGAAGGACGTCATTGTAGATTCACATCACAAGAAGACAACAAAGGGAGTGTGGTTGTAGAAGGGAGTATGAAAATTACTGCCCAATTTATTTTGTTTTAGATAATTTTTTAGTACTTCCTCTTCGAGAAATAGATGAGATCTTCCATATGTGGAAAAATCTCAAATTTTTTTCTTCAAAATAGATTTGTTATTGACTCGATTGAACGGGCATGAAGGTGGAAAAAGGACAAATAAATGACGATGCAAGGAGTGTTTTCTAATTTGATTATTGCAATCTAAGCGTGTACGATAGACTAGAGGCTGCATTGCAATTTATAGTGATTCTCGTTGTCTACGGTGGATTTGTTCTCCTTCTCCCCAGTGCATTATGCACTGTGTCAGTCCACATATGTTTTGATCTTTGTTTAGGATTTTTTTTTCCTTTAGCAAACAGAAATAGAGGTACTTATTTTCCCCCTCCTGTTGCAGGTAACTTCTTATCAGTCACTAGAAAATGGAGCGCTGGTGACAAAATAACTCTCGAACTGCCAATGAGTCTAAGAATCGAGGCCATAAAAGGTATTACAGTGCTCGCAGTGTGTGTATGTTCGCATACGTACATGGCATATTTAGCATTTCCTGGAAAACTTCTTTGTTATGAAATAACTAATAACTTATTTCGTTTAAACTTCAGACGACCGGCCAGAGTATGCTTCAATTCAGGCAATTCTTTATGGCCCCTACCTTCTTGCTGGTCTTACCACTGGAGACTGGGACATTAAAACAGATTCAGCCGCTTCCCTTTCAGACTGGATAACTCCAGTTCCTGCTGCTTACAATTCCCATCTGATTTCCCTTTCCCAAGAATCAGGAAATTCGGCATTCATCCTCTCCAACTTCAACCACTCACTTACAATGCAGAAGTTCCCTGAATCGGGCACTGATTCATCTCTACGTGCCACATTTAGACTTCTTTTAAAAGACTCAAATCCCACGGAATTTGCAGAAGCAAAAGACTTTATTGGGAAATCGATCATGCTCGAACCCTTTGATTTTCCCGGTATGGTCGTTACACAGAAAGGGAAAGATGGAAGTCTTTCTGTTGCAGATTCTGCTGATGAAAGCGTTTCTGTTTTCCGTTTGGTTGCTGGATTAGATGGGAAACCCGGGACGGTTTCCTTGGAATTGGAAAGTGAGGAGGGTTGCTTTGTGTACAGTGGTGAAAATTATAAAGCAGGTTTAATCATCAAGCTCAGCTGCATGTCTGGATCATCTGATGCTGAATTTGAACGGGCAGTGAGTTTTGTTCTGAATGATGGGATTAGCGAATACCATCCGATCAGTTTCATGGCCAAAGGGGTGAAAAGGAATTTTGTTCTCACTCCTTTGTTTACCTTGAAGGATGAATCTTATACTGTGTATTTTAACATTCAATCTTGAGAACTTTAAGGTGGAAGCTGGGGAAGAGTAAAGTACAATTGTGGAACAGTTTTTTTCTTCATTTTACTGATATAATGGGCTACATTGTAGTTCTCTCTCTCTCTCTCTCTCTCTCTCTCTCTCTCTCTCTCTCTCATCGGAAAAAGTAATGTGAAAAGAAGATTTGTTGAAGCTACTGCTGGTTTTGTTTAGGATGTTAGACTTGGATTTAGGGTTCAAAATATTATAAAAACCAAGTACTTGCTTTCTCATTCAGGTAATTTTGGCTTAGAGAATACAGGATTTTGCTCCAATGTGTACTAGCTTTGGATTGCGTTTAAGATCTCCTGTGCCATGAATCTTGATTTGTACCAAAAAAAAGAGCAGGAAAAAGATTGGAAGCCAAAAAAAATTGAGGGAAAAGCAACGAGATATCGCAACAATTTTTTTGTGGGTTGACTCGTGTTCAGGAAGTCAATCTCGACTTCTTTTGCAACAAGTAAGATGTTCGTAGAGTTAAGCTTTTACTATACATCTTCCGATAAATCTAGAGAGAAGATAAGTTGTCATAAAAGTAGCGGCTGGAACGATATGACACCTAAAATAAGGCAATTTGAGTTGTGCTCTGTGATCCTAAGCTGAGCTGCAAATCTTTCTCCGCTTAAATGTGGAGTATTTGTGCTAGCAGCGTTAGTTCCACCAGATTCGTTTTTTGCTGAGGTTGAGAATCGTGCAGTCTGAGCAATCGCGCCATTGTGGGACGAAGAGACTAGAATAAATCATCCAAGGTACCCAAAGAGTTGGGTACCCGAAAATGTAAAATACCCATGTGTGCGCTTCTGGCCCACCGCGGTACCACATAAACAATCCCAGACTTTATCTCTTTTTGCCTTCCCATTCCACCAATTTCTTTCCTCCTTGGGCAAAGAATGTTAGACCCTGAAGAAGCTATCAATTCACATCTAAGGGTCAAGCGCTGATGAGCACCAGAGCTTAAACATGCCACGAATCCTCTTGAAATAGAGGGAGTGATTCGAACGCTGTACCTATGGGAAAGGGATTAGTGGTACGCACGAGGAAGAAGTGTTCTCATCTGAGATTTCGATTATTCCATTCCAATCCCTTTCTGATACCTCCATAAGGAAAATCCGAATTGCTGACTGCTGCATTCCTTCATTATAGTGCTAATGTTTCATGAATACAACCTTTCTTCTCCTGATAGTATATATGGAGTTGTTCTATAACCTGACTTCTTCTTGTGGGTTTTGTGCTTATTTCAATTTGCAGCACATTCAAGAAAATGGCTCCTCAGTCCATGAAGTAGTTCGCCCAAAACGCCATGGGAACAACAGATGTTAAGAGTGGATGTGAAGCTGAACAAACCTGTCTGGAAGTCTCGAAACCGTGGCATCCGTAGCGTTCCAAGGAGGGTTTCGCATGGGCATGGCGAGGAAGAGAAACAATGAGGAAGATGCCGAGGAGGACCTTTACTTGCTCATCACCGTTGCTGAAGATTCCATCTGAGGGGCTCAAGCGATTAAACACCAAAGCCATTGATGATGAAGATAGCCTTTCCCAGATCTTTTGAAACTTGTTTTATCGGCAGATTTTTAGGTGACTTGTTCTTTGTTGAATATTACTTCACATCAAATCTGGTATTTTCTTGGATTGTTATTACCATTGTTCTCGAGAATGTGTCCACATTTTAAATGCTTCTATGGGTTGCATATCTTTTTCAGAAAACGGTAGGTATGGTCTAAAATATGCAACACATACAAAATGCAGCGCCGGACAAGTAACATCAAGCGCTTACAAAACCATCTCCCAACGATCTTTTTTGTTTCAAATTCAAAAACCAGCTCCCACAAAACGCCGCAATTTACTACCCTAGTTAAGTACAGCATAATGTTTCAACTTCTACGTTCTTCAAAACCTTCGAAACAAAGTCCACAGGAAAAATGGCAGTCCGATAGTGTGTGCGTCTAGGGAAATCCAGCAGTCTTCCTCTATTAGAAGAACTGTTCTAAAACCAAACCAAACCTCACCTTCGTAGTTTATCCTAGATATAACTCATAAATATTACAATTGACAACCATCTTAGCAACCAAAATAATTTTGACAAAATGGCAGGAGGTTTCGCATAAGTCATTTTTATCCACCTGCAGCAGGCACTGCCTTGCCTATTCTCAAAAAGAATTATGCCAAGGCTAAACTGGGATAACGAATAAAGGCACTTAAAAGAGGTTTGTCTTAACTTTGCACTCTCAAATTGCATGAACTAAATAATTTGGCATATCATTCGCATGCGACAGGAAAACCTTGTTACCTTCCATGTACAAAACCCCCAACCAGTGGTCCGTCATTCCCATCATTCCAACATCTCACCAATCATTCGAAGCATATTTTGGAGAGTTTTCACCACCATCAAAGCTCTCATGTATGACGTAGTTGGATATTCAATCCCTATCGCTGCCCAGATCAATCCTACTCAAATCAAGGGAAACTCCATGTCAAAACTATGAGAAACGTAAGATAGCAAAATTAGATTAGAGCAGAGTACTTCCATATGAAGCATAAATACATCAGTTAGTACAGTTACCATTTTCCTTTTAAACTATTGCTTCTGTACAAGGGTAATAGAGGAAGAAAACCTAGATAAATGCTACAACAACCAGCGTCTATAAATAAACGAAAGATCGA
>CM024953.1:35348369-35455869 GCA_014282245.1 Rhododendron simsii | reverse complement strand
TCGGCTATGAGGGTGGAGAGTGGAGTCAGTGCCCAGTGGAATGTGGAGACTGGAGAGAACTTAGAGAAGGATCTAACTCTGGTCGTTCTCCGTCACAGAGAACAAGAGAATGGGGTGGGGGTGCCGGGGTGGGGAGAAATGAGAGAACCCTAAATGATGAGTATCAGTGTAAAAGCTTTCATTATATAGTGTGTAATTCGGTCGGGTTGGGTGACCCGACATTTATAATCATTCACCCGAAACCCGACCGACTGTTGGTTGGGTCCAAAAAATTTAACCCGAACCCGACCGAATGTTCTGTCCTAAACCGTCCGTTGGCTTAATTTTCGGGTCGGGTTCGGTCGTGTTGTCGATCGGTTGGGTGGCTGGACAGCCCTACCAGTAGGCATGACTAGATGGAGAATGAGTCCACAATTGGATCGTTGAAGAGAGAGAGACTCGTACCAATGCGTGTAATTTGCAGAACATGGGGGTCTAATTTGTATCTGTCAATAACCTCGATGGTGACTTTTCTAATTTACCCTTTAATTAATTGCAAAAGTAGATTACGACTCTATGTGGTAAAGTTGTCGATTTTTTATTTTTTGTTTATGAAAAAAAGAAATGAGTTTCTGTTTATTTGTTTAAAAATAAAAACAAAAAATATGTTTGGTGACCATAATTTTTTTGTTTATTCAGTTTTTGGGCTACCAAAAGTGTTTTTAAAACAAATGAAAACACAATTTTTGTGTTTCCATAATTTCCGTAAACTAGTAAAATTGATTATGTATTATGTAAACAAAAACAGTAACACAAACATATTTTTGGTGCCTGTTTCAAAAATTATCGGAAACAAAAACAAAAACTATGGAAATAAAAACTTTTCCAGACAAAGCCTAACAATTTTTTTTTTCCAAGTGAAATGATAATGCCAAAACTCTAGTGCACAAAAGGCTTGTATTATGTGTAATGGACAAAACTTTTATGCAGTATAGTTTTGACACCAACAAAAATAATTTTGGCATTATCACTACCCATTCTCAATAGTAGATGCAAATTGGAGATTAACAAAATCAAAATAAAGACTATATTCTCCAGATCTCTTTTCTCCTCCAACAAATTTCTTTCGGCTATCACTGGATATTTTTCTAACGTAGATGAATCTAATAATAAAAAAATAAGTCACAATGTTCATGATTGCGGAAAGAGAAATATTATACTAGTATTTGTTATTGAAAAATTCTAAAATCAGTTCAATGGGTTGACAATAGTGATGTGTGTGAATATGTATGTAAAAAGTACATAAAGATACGTATTTTTCTTGTCTTCTAGTGTGCTTACCGTCAACTCAGTAGATTGACAATAGCAAGACCGTTTATTATTTTATGACTGATTGTGCTTGCCCTTTGGTTTCTTACCAGTATAGTAGTATTGTTCACCTCTTTGCTTTTCCTACATGCATAGAAAGTAATTTAATTTTCTCCTTTATATGGTACTGTTGTAGTGTTTTGCGGTCACATATTCTGACAATAGTTCCGACATTATCCACCCAAAAAGGAAAATCCTCAAAATCTCAGGAATCTTTTGAATATTGTATGAGCTGAAAATTCGTAAACAATTGCCCTTTTTTTTAACATCGCAAACAATAGGTTTGATTCTTGAGTTTTCCAAGATTAAGAGAAACAGGACCACTCACGTACTAGTGTACCTTTAATTTCTTTGATTCACACCAAACAAAAAGTGATGTTTCTTGAAAATTAGTAGCAATAGTAGTATTTTATCCTGGGTGTTAATTTCTAACATCAACTCCAAAAATAATGGGCTCATGTTCCAGTTGATAACTCTTGTATTTCCCATATGAGAGACCAAGATTTAAGTCTCGTAGTAAGCGTTTAAGATTCAGGCTATGAATAACCTCTGAAACTTCTTGCGGACTAATATACTACTGCTATTAGAAAAAAAACAAAATAAAAAAACATCCAACTCCAAAAGAATGTGAGTATCATTTTTGTTACTCGGTACATTCAAAAACCACAGATAGTTAATTACCCAAAAAACACAAAAAAAAACAAAAACAAAAACAAAAACCCACAGATAGTTCAGAAAGCTATGCACAAAAAGTTAGGGCTTTCCAGTTTACCTACTTATTATTTTTGGTGAACAAAAATTACAACTATAAGAAATGATTACTTTTTGGTTTCGTCTTCTCCCGGGTGCAAGTTTTGAACTGGACCATCCAGTCCAAACTTGGACCATATATTGGTATAATCAATGGTTTGGATTTATCGGTAATCATCTTTGAACAAATATGAACAATTAAGGGAAAATGATGGTTTATGACGTATTTTGATAATTAATACCCGCCAAGAACAAGCTAAAAATATTTGTTAATACTGAAAATGTCCTTAGCAGGTATTAATTATCAAAACACGTCATTGGCCGTCATTTTCCCAACAATTAATTACAACAATGGATGATCTAGATTTGGACCGGATCCGGTCCAAGTAATATATAGAGCAGGGAGGATCCAATTCCTTTGTAAAAATCACAACAAAAAAATGATGATGATTTTCCAAAATAGGAAGAATTATCAGCTGCATTCTACAACTACAGTCTTATATCTCTGGCTACATTAGCTAAAAGGAAAATAACATTCAGTACTAATGCTACAAACCCAATTCACTACTTATAGTACTCCAAAAAATTATTCGTCTTACACACTTGTGAAAATACCTGCAGGACTAGGGTTTTCCGGACTAAAAAAAGTCCTACCGGTAGAACTTGACCTACCGGTAGGTGAAAAGTCCCCACCAGTAGAAACTGAAAACAAGAAGGCCAACATGTCGAATTTGTGCTTGGCCTACCGGTAGGTAAGGAATTCCTACCGGTAGAAGTTGAATACGTAGAGATGCATGAAGGCGCTGGGAAGGCTAAAAAGAGATGTGGATGAGGAGCAGAAGCAGGACAAAGGCTATGCCCCAGGGGGAGCCCCCGGCGCGGTGGATGGCGCCGGGCTCGGACCCTGGCACGCGGAGGTCGAGACGGTGGCTGGAGGAGAGCCAGTGAACTGCAATGACCAGAAGCAGGGGAGAGACCATGAGGAGGCGCTGCAGGAGCTCGGCCGCCGTCGACATTACCGCACCGTAGACTATGTAGCCGAGGAGTGCACATAAGAGTGTCGCTGCTGCCATTAGGAACCATTGTTGTGGTAGCATGCTTGATCTGGTGGGTGAAGCCATGAGAGAGAGAGAGAGAGAGAGAGAGAGAGAGAGAGAGAGAGAGAGAGAGAATGCTATTCTTCTTACTCTGTTCCAATATATGAAGTGGCTTGGTGTCGTTTTTTGTGCCTATTATGTTGGACTTGTCCGCTACTGCTTCAACAAAGAAAAGGTTTAATTATTCAGCCTGAGTTCGGGATGGAGTAAGATTTTTGCAAAGTAATTATCTATTTTAGTTTCTAGCATTTTTTAAAAATAATTAAATTGGTCAGTAATTAAGAATTACCACTTCATCTCAACTGGTGAAATTACAAATTTTTAAAAAGACCAAATGTTTAAAAAGTTTTGAAAAAGACAAAAGTAAGATGAGGCCAGGAATTATTTGAAGCCCTTTTGTCGAGACAAACCGAAAAAGAAAAAAAAACCAGCCTTTAAAAATTCAGAAAATTCATAGATGCATGTGTACATGATTCTTCTAAGATAAGTTAGGTAAAAGGGAACGTCTACTGTGCACACTAGCGTACAATGTGCACCCGTAATATTTATCATTGAGAGGCGTAATATTTACAATTAAGCGACATAACATTAGCATAATATTTTACCAATAAGCGTAACATTTTACCAAATAGGCGTTACAGACTTACAGTGCATACCGTATGCACCATAAACCATTGAGAGACATAACATTTATCATTCAGAGGCTCCAACATAGGCGTAACATATATAGTTATAGGGGACGTGAATTGAAGCCTTTTCGACTATAAGAAAAAATTGAATGATTTACGAAGAGTTTTAGGCGAAAATTAGTTCACCCATCCATTTGAAGGCAGAGTAGAGCTAGAGTACGGCGCCGCCCTAGCAACATCATGGGCATGCAGCATTAACATCTAGTCCAGACACCTTGAGAACTTTTACAACTTTGAAATAAGAACATACGTACATAACGAAAATCAAGAAGCACATTTTGGAGGCAAGAACTTGCTTGATTTGTGTCTGGTTTGTTTATTGCCTGCACAAAAGTCAGGCAATCCGTGTGAATGCTCACTATCACTTCGAAGTACTGATGCGTGATGTCTTAGATTCTTCTTTCATCACACTTTTTTTTTTAAGAGCAAATTTATGAATTCCGTATCCGTGTGGGATGACGAGGATCTCGGGCACAAACAGAATTGAGTAATTTCTCATTACATAGAGGGGGGAATATTATTTGGGTGCTCCAAACATAGGCGCAAGAAAAAGAATGATTATTCAGTGTTTCAGGGGCATTGTCAAGTGGTGCCCAAAGATAATGGGACATAAGTGTGTGATTGAAAAAAGAGGGACAAAAAAATGATTGAGAGACGAGTTAGGGCATCAAGTGACAACAATCTTGGGGCATTCAAACAAATTTCCAAGGAAAACACAAAAACAAAACAGAAATTATGCCAACATGCGCTCCAATATGCTAGACTTATTTTTATCCTGACCGTCTGCAAGACTTGCTCTTGATCACACCTTATACAGAGGCCGAGTGTCCCTAGGCATATGGTGGCCACAAATCTAATAGGAAATGGTCCTCTCCGGTTGTACTTTTGGACAGGAGAGGACAGTCCACATAAAGATCATTCATCTGCTATAATGAATGATTGAGATTTATTCAAGAACTCTTCCATGGAAGAGTTTCGAACAAAACCGAACCATTTTTTATATCAATGAACGGTCACAATGAAGACTATCCCCTCCTATCCAAAATTACGATCGGAGAGGAGCCGGATCCATTCTAATAAGAGACTGTTGTTGGTTTTTTCTCTTATTAAATCATCTCCAACTAAGCTCTAAAACAAAAAAAATATAGAATGAATGTGACATATTAAGAGAAGATTTTATAATTTATTCCCTCTTTTTGCACTTTATGAGAGAATGTTGAAGGGATCCATGGTACTTTTTAGAGATTTGGTCTTCAAAATACGAATAGATAGAGACCCAAAAGTAAATTTGGAGACCAAATCTCTAAAAGTAACATGGGTCCTTCTAATATTCTCTATTATAAAATCTTTCCTCAATATGTCACATTCATTCTCTATTTTTGTGTTTTAGAGGATGAGTTGGGGATGCTCTTAACTGCACTGGATCTCCAGCAGAAAAATTTATTTGGTGGTTTTGGGGCATCGTCGCGTGGTGTCCCAACACTCTTATCTACCCCACATTTCCGTGGCTACATCCTCCCTAATTTTTTGCTCTTTTCGTTTTGTATGTTTTGTTTGTCTTTTCTAAATTTTTGATAGATTCACAACATATTTTTTTGGATTAGTCATCCATCTTGACAAGAGGAGTCTAACAAGTAAAAAATTAAGACAATCAGCAAAAACAATTTCACTAAAGCCAAAAAAAAATTAAAATACCAAACATTTTGTATTTTTTTTCCTTAAGTGACATCTTATATGAATTTTTTTCAACATCGATCCACGTTTTTATACTTTTTTGATTTTTCTCGTCGAAACAAATGATTAATCTCAAAAATTACAACGCAAAGTCGCAAAAAGTAAAAATCATCGAAAAAAGTAGTACCAGACAAAGAAGTTCAGAAGAATTAATGGAGCCAAGCGTACAGAGCCCACGCGACAAAATTGTGTGACGGATACGCGTGTAATTAACGTGTTTGGGGACATCACGTGACAGTGCTCCAAAACAACACAACGGAAGAATTACTCCTCCATGGCACCTACATGAAGAGCTACCCTACAGGAGCGGCGTTGGTCCAGCCAGGACTGCTAGTTGTGTATTATTGCTTCTCTCATGAACAATGAGTACTGGCGTAGAAACGGGCCCCGTCTAATAACAAAAAACCTGCTGTGGCGTAGAAATGGGACCAGTACCACTTGTGTCGTCGTTGTGCATCGAGATTTAAAAGCATCTTTCTTTGTGGGAAAAGACACTAGCTAGCTCCGTGCATGCAGTCAAATGTACGCAGGTAATTAGTTACAGTTCATACTTGGCTCCACCAATAATAGATAAAAATGGGCAACGGGATATGCTGTCAAGCATTTCCTTACAGAACGGTGCAGAGATCCCGGCTACGCATTTTGGTGACGGACGGCTCGGATTTTAACCAACCAATGGATGATTCAGATTTATATGTGATTTATATGCGCTCAGATTTGATCCGAGACATTCATGCCGAGATGAACGGCTGAATCAGCTGCTCTGCACCCGCTCGGCAGCAACCCCGGGTGGATGGTCAAATTACTTTTTTGTATTTCACCGAGCAACTTTTCCTCACCTTTCAGCAAGGGTTCATCGCCACAATTGTCGAGGTGCTGTAGCAAATTGTGTAATACAGACTACAGAGGCTAGTACCTAGATTGCTGGATAATGGTTTCGAGATTTGGCTCTCTACTTTAGCTAAAAAGTAAAGAGTCTCTTGTACTTGCCCTAAGAGAATCTTGAATAGATTTTTTGTTTGTATTTTTCACTGAAAGAAAGGAAAATGAGTACATTTATCAAAAAAGAAATGTGGAAATCATTACCACCTAATAAAAAAAAATGGATCGAGTTTTTAAAGGAACCAAAAAATCTACTAAGTTAAAGTTTTTAAACCAACAAAGATACTTGAGTTCAAGTTTGCGTTCGATTGTTGCGTAAATAATCTAAGCTCGTTAAACCTTTAAATTAAGTTTCAACAAACTACTACTCAATTCGTTCTGCTTATCTCAAGTATAAAAAATTCAAGCTAAACTCGAAATCCATCTCCACTCGACTAAAGATTATTTGACATCCACTTACCTCATTAATAAATTAGATTAAACATTATTGAAACCCGTTAAATTTTCAAACTAATAAGCCTTCACATACCCGGCTCGTTTGGCTAATTTATCAGCTCTAAAAATTGGAGAGAAGAGCTAGCCTTTTCTCTTTCATGAATAAATGTTGTTAATATTATGCAAGTAATTTTCTTTAGAGAATGGTTGACTCTCTCCAAACCAAAGCCCAAGTCCACCATCACCCACCCTCCACCGGTCCTCTCCCATTGAAACTTCTACTGGATTCTCCACAGAATTCGGTTTGCACCCAAAACCACCACCCCACAAATAACTCCCTCCCCCTAAAACCCCGCACTCACAACAAACAAACACAACACCACCACCCAACAAAATGAAAACCACCATTTCTCATGCATGCTCACTAGCTCATATCCACCCTCATCTCTCTCTCTCTCCTCCTACCACCTCCGTCGTCGCTGCAGCGGACGGCGGCAGAGGCGGCCCTACGCGGAAACTTGTGTCTCGGCCGCTTTACGCCTCCAAACATATTTGAATTTCAGGGGCCGCTTCTAATTTTTTTAACCCTTAGAAAAATCCAGAGCTAAAAGGCCTCATTTTTAGTTTTCTGCTTTAAGCTCCTGAGAAGCCGGGGCCAATTCTGGACGATGGCGATAGGCAGCCTCACCCCTTCCACCAACTCCACCATCACAACCACCTCATCATCATCAACAACAACGGCAATGTCTCCTTTCCATCTCCTCGAAATCACCATCATATCCGCCCAAGACCTCGCTCCGGTCTCCAAATCGATGCGGACCTACGCGGTGGTGTGGGTCCAACCGGAACGAAAACTGACCACCCGCGTCGACCACCGTGGGGGCCACGCCAACCCCACCTGGAACGACAAGTTCATGTTCCGTATTGATGATGATTTCCTGAATTCTGATACCTCGGCCGTCATGGTCGAGATCTACACTGTCTCGTGGTTTCGGGATAACCTTGTTGGAAATGTCAAGGTTTTGATAAGCAACCTTATCCCTCCGTTTGCTAGGGTTCATAACAATTTCAACACCCGGTTTGTTGCGCTTCAGGTACTGTTACTCTTCTCCGTCCTACTTACTCCTTCCATCCCCACTCTTTTGTCTTTTGTCTTATAATCTTATCCCAACCGGATAAAAAAATTAATTATAACTTTTAATTGGTAATACTATTTATATGCAATATGGATCTTATTTGATAGATCTAAATGAGCTCATTTAAATGATGTTTTCAAAATTACCTATAAAATCAACAATTTGGGATGAGAGAGTGAGACTTTAACATTGCCGTGGTGGCTGCACAAGTATAACAAATTAACAACCAATAAATGATTTTAAGTTTCTACAGAAGACTCTTGAGACTTTTAAGGAATTTGAGGTATCCATCAATTTGGGGTGAAATTGTCATATCCATCAATTTCGGGTGAAATTGTCATCCTTAATGTGATACGAACGCAGAATAAAGTGGTATTTTTTAATTTTCTGTTGCTTCGAGAGACCTTCCCAATGCCTCAGTTTTCATTCACGAATCTGAAAATTTTCCAACAGTATTCAAATGATTGAGATTTGTGTTTTCAAATACTAATATTGGCTACTAAAATACTAACCCCATGCATGATCACAGGTTCGCCGTGCTTCGGGTAGCCCCCAAGGGATTCTCAACATGGCGGTTTCCCTACTCGACAGCTCCATGCGGAGCATGCCCATTTACAAGCAACCCAACGCCGACGGAAGCCGCCACGATCAAGTAAACACCAAAATCCAGCTCTGGCGATCCCGCAGCGAGAAATCCGACCTCAACTTCGACGACTTCTACCCGCCCAAAGGCGGCTCCATCTGCAACGCCGGCTCCATCGTAAACGGCTCAGTCGTCAACGACTCCGAGCTCTGCTCCGACGTGGGCCCCTCGGCGTCGATCGTGGCGGCGGCGATAGCCAAGGGGCTCTACCCGCCGCCGCCGCCGGCGTCGGCGGAGCAGAAAGGGGGGGTCCTGGTGGCAGAGGCGGAGGAGCGGGGGAGCTCGATACTGGAGGACTTGACGGTGGAAGAAGCGAGGGCGAAGGGTTACAAGTCGAGGAGGGCGGCGGCGGAGTTGCCTACGGCGGCGGATCAGAGTTTGGAGAAGTCGGACAGCTTGCGGCATTCGCGGCGGCACTCCGATGGCGGGCCCGGGTTGTTCTCTTGCTTCGCTTATGGGTTTGAGTTCACCATAGTGTGCGGTTCAAAGAATGAGGGAAGGAACAACAAGAACAACGGCATTGATAAACCCATGATTAAGCGTAGCCCTTCTCATCAAAACCTTAGCTTGTGAGATTCGTTCCAGTTTTTCGGGGGTTAGGTTTTTTTTCTTCTTCTTTTTTCCTTTTTGGGTTGTCTATTATTCTCCATGTGTAAGGATTTCGAGCAACAGTTTAATTGAATATATTGAGGTTCTGTTGAGGTCTCTTGATCGTTTTACCAAATTTGGGGGAAATGGAAGAGGGGAGAGAAGTTTTGTGATTTGAGGATTAAATTAATTTTTGGGAAATATCTATAAAAAAAAAAAAAAACTTGAAAGCCGACTTTTTGAAATTTTCTTTGAATATTTTCAAAATTACATGTGTAAACGTTATAATTTTTTACTTTCTTGATTCTTCTCGTCAAGCTGGTATGTGGGTGGGTAAAAGGAAAAAATAGAGGGACAAAATGAAGATAAAGAAATTGTGGATTAGTGTGAAGAACATGATAAAATGTAATAATAATTTGTAGTTCAAAATTTTTAGTGGAAACGCCGTCTTAATATCTTACACGGAGAATGTGAATATCATATTTTAAAAAATGAATTAGTCGAATTGTAACAATAATTTCTCAATGACTTCATTTGAAGATTATAATTAAGAGAGTTAAATCACTCTTTTATTTTTTTAAAAATAAATAAATCTTACGGCAAAATCTATATACACTTAACCTTACTATTCTCTCTTTTAGAGACAACATGCAACAATACAAGTTGAGCAACGTCACACACAAATTCAATCTAAATTCTGGCTCCGCCACTACATTTACCCCTACTTTCAAACTTATTCCAGCATTTGATTCAAACTTAGACAATTGGAGTAATTTTTACCTGAATTTTTACTAAAAGATTTGAAAAAAAATTCTTGCGATTTTGGATTGTTACTTTAAAATTATTCAATTAATTCATTTTCTACTCAAATATTTACTCCTTACCTTGTCAATTACAGTAGTATTCTGTAACGTATATATTGGCCATCAAAAAAATGTGCTAAGGTGTTGCGATTTATCCACCGTGTGATGCTTTCCCGGCAATTTCAAACCCTCCGCCACCTCCAAAAATCAACCACCACCACTCATCTCCTCCAACTCCAGGCTCTGATCCTTAAAACCGCTCTAGATAGAGACGAATTCTTCATATCCAAGTTCATACAATCCTCTAGTTCTGTTTCAATCGAGTTCACAAGATTGTTCTTTGACAGCTTATTACCCCTCGACCCACCCCCACCAATCTTCGCTTTTAACACAATCATAAGGGAGTACTCAAAGAGCTCATCGCCACTTGAATCGGTGAAACTGTTCTCTCAGCTCCAAAGGGTAGGCCTTAAACCCGACAAATTCACGTACCCTTTTGTTCTCAAGTCCTGCGGCTGGTGTTCGGTAATTGGAGTTGGTGGGGCTGTGCATTCGTTGGTTGTTAAAATGGGTTTTGATTCAGATCGGTATGTGGGGAATACACTGTTGAGGATGTACTCTGGGTGTGGCACGATTGGGTTTGCGAGGCAGGTGTTCGATGAAATGTGTGAGAGAGATGTGGTGTCTTGGAGCTCTATGATTGCTGGCTATGTTGCCTGGTATAATGCCTTTCGAGTTTCTAAATTTACAGCCCCTTGGGATGGTGAGAAAGGATGAGATAAAAAAATGGAGTCCTTCCTCACCAAATCTCACCATTTTTTATGAGATTGGGCGAGAAAGTAGAAGATCAAGAAATTTCAATTTTGTACTTTTCTCCATTTCTTACCAAAATGCTCCATCCAAATGAGTGATTTGGCTACAAACCATTACCCCTTTATTTTCTTTTCCTATAAAATCTCTCCATTCAAAGTTAAAGTTTTTGGCTTGCTAGTCCCTCATTTTGGTTTAAAGAAAGATTCGTGATATGGTTTTTAAATTGGTCTATATGTTACTTGATTGGTCAGTTGGGTTCTACAGCTTAGCATTCAGCCTTTCCTCTAAAACTGTGTTACTTGATAGTTCAATTGGTTTATAAGTTACTGATATCCAATATGGAGGAGATTTCCTAGAGGGAAATCCACAATAACCGTCTTGAACATGCTATTGGTTCCTTGGGGTGAAAGCTTAGTTATTGTTGTCAACCTAGATAATCACTTCAAAAAAAGTGGACATAGTGACCTCTTTTATGTGTTTTTTCCGTGTTAGCAAGCATTTTTCTTACCATTCTATTCCTTGTTGTCTGCAGTAACTGTCCACTTGATGCTTTAATGGTTTTTCAAAGCATGAAGTTGGTAAATCAGAATCCAAACTCCGTCACTCTGGTTAGCTTACTCTCTGCATGTACTCGTCTGCTCAACATCCGCATAGGGACATCCATTCATTCACATGTCATTGTTAATAACATCAAGCTGGATGTTGCTTTGGGCACAGCGCTTCTTGAGATGTACTCGAAATGTGGACGCATAGAGGTAGCTTTACAAGTTTTCAGTTCCTTGGAAGAAAAGAATTTGCAGTCTTGGACTATCATGATATCTGGCGTTGCAGATCATGGCCGCGGGGAAGATGCTATTTCCTTGTTTACCCAAATGGAAGAAAATGGCCTAAAACCTGACAGCTTGTCGTTTTCTGGAATCCTTAGTGCATGCAGCCATTTGGGCCTTGTTGAGGAGGGCAAAAGGTATTTTGATCAGATGGTGAACACATATGGTATAAAGCCGACAATGGAGCATTATGGATGCATGATCGATATGCTTGGAAGAGCTGGGATGATTGAAGAAGCTTATAGAGTAATCAAGAGCATGCCGATGGAACCCAACTCCGTTATACTCAGGAGCTTCATTGGTGCATCTAAAAATCACGGGGAAGTCAATTGTTTGGATGAAAATCTGAGGAAGCTTCTACTTCAAATCGAGCCTGACCTTGGAGGAAACTATGTACTTGCTGCGTGTGTTTCATCCGTGTCTGAAAATTGGAATGATGTTGCGAGTTTGAGAGATGCCATGAAAGGAAGACGTTTAAAGAAAGCTCCGGGATGCAGTTGGGTGGAAGTGAACAGTGCTTCTTCTGGTGAGATAATTCAACCAGCCGTAGGGTAAATTTTTCCGGTGTCCGTCTGGCTGAAGAATCATTTTTTAGTTGCATAGACGGATAGACCTCAATATGAATCAAAAGCATGTGGCTGCCCCCAATGCCTGGAATGTTGAAGACTAATTTCCATGGTGCTATTTTTCGAGGATGGATCCTTTGGATTTAGCGACGGTAGTTTGAAAAGACTTAAAATTTTTGGATATCACGAAACACAATGCTCTCGACAAAATCATGTAACTGTCCTCAATTGATTGAAACTTGAGGCTCGGTTTATGGATCGTTTGGCTTTGGAGTGGTACTAAAGAGAAGATAAGAACATGAGCGTGGGAGAGCCAAGTGGTTAATTACCCACTCAAGTCTTGAAATATTGTATTCTTGTACATTTTAGAAATTGTCCCCAATTGGAGTCATTATCACACATGTCTGTTAGTAATATTTTTTTTTCTCCATTATTTGAAGGTACACCATTTTTGTCTATAGATGATTTTTATTTTTACTATTTTTTCACTTATCCCTTGAGAACTTCTAGTTGCTTCTATGAATAGTAGCTCTTCACTAAACATTTATAGCGTATGTGTATATTCTATTTTTCCCCCTTTTACTTTCTACATAAAAACATAAAATGATGGAAGAAAAAGAAACTAAAACGAAAGAAAGAGAGCTATAAGTTGAAGGCCCTTCTGATACTGTAGGACAACGTTTGGATAATATCCCGGGATCTCTTACGATAGATAGACTTGTATATGACCCTTCCTCTAATGCACCTTATGAAAAAAATACAGTAGTAAAACAAAGAAAGAAACAGTGTGTTACCTCTTTTTATTCGTATTACACATATTAGTAATACCTTGACACAACCACAATATTCTATCCCCCTCTGTTTCTTTTTAAGTATCGAACTTCATAATTCTAACTTATTAAAGAGATATTTTCACATCAACTTTTATCTTCATAATTCTAACTTATTAAAGAGATATTTTCACATCAACTTTTATCTTCATTTTTCCTACTTATCCTTTACGGAGACCTATCATTATACTTTTACTTACTAATTTTTTGAAAATGGAATCTACTTTTAAGGGCAAAATGGAAAATGTATCAATTTTTTACCCACTAATTTTATAAAATGGACACTTATTGAGAGACAATCCAAAATAAAATACTGGACTCTAAAAAATGGACGGAGGGAGTAATACTAAACTAATACTACTAAAGTTTTGTTAATTTGTTTTTACAGTAATAGGAAAAATAACTGGAGCTATTGCCTTGACAACTCAAGGTTATTGCTCCCTTCGTTCTCATTCTTTGGTTACAATTAGCACTTTTTTTCGTCCCAAAAAAATTGTCCCACTTCAAAACTAAATGGGCAATATATAATGGATTTTCTCTTTTACCCTTTCATTTTTAAAATTTGTAGTACAAAAAAGTAAGAAAAATGTAATGATTGAAGGGTAAAATGAGAAAAATAAATAGTTGGAATCCCTGAAAGGGACTAAGAGCATCTCCAACCCATCTCTCACTCTTTCTCCATTTAGGAGACTTAAAAATATATATGCTATTCAAAAAATAATTTTGGAGAATCAACAACTCCAACCCAATTCTTCAATTTTTACCTCTAAAACTCCACACCACAACACCTCCCCCCCACCCAATTATTTCTCCATTTATTGTGTGATATTGTTTTTTTCCCTCTCATTAGATGCATTTTTTTTTTTTTTCCATTTCAACTCATTATTCAAATCAATACAATGATAGTAGGATAGTGTAAATGAAAAAAAAAAATATTATGAGTTCAAATGGTTCGAATTTACATTTGATATTATTTCAAAATGTATTAACGTATACTTAATATTAGACTCATTTTGAAGGTATATTATTATTGTCTTTCCAATAATACCAATTTTATAGAAAAATGATGCTTAATGTAAAAGTTATATGTAATTGACAAAATTCTAGCAAAAAAGTAAATAGAATATTAGAGAAGGAAAGAAATGGAGATAAGTCTCCATTTGAGAGGTGATCCTCCAAATATAGAGAATGATAATTGAGTATTCAAAATGAAGATCTCAAATGGAGATGGGTTGGAGGCATGGATTCTCCAAAATGGAGTTTTGGTGCCCAAATAGAGATTAGTTGGAAATGCTCTAAAGCATAGGAGAAATGACGGCTCAGGACGTATTTTGATAATTAATACCCGTTAAAGATATGCTAAAAATATTTATTAACGCTAAAAATATTCTTAACGAATATTAATTATCAAAATACGTCCTTCAACATTATTTCCCAAAGAATGGGGCCGAAGTGATTACCATATTAATATATTATACAGCGAAGCTAAGGCAGTTCACTCGAGACTCCTTAACGGACCACCCGACCCGAATCTAATTTCTCCTCCCGTTTGTCCCAAGAATTCGAATTCTTTGTCGTCTTGAGCTCCATTGGAAGTGACCTCGTCAGTCGTCACCTCTCTCTCTCTCCCTTTCTCTCTCTCTCTCTTAGATTGTGGAAGCCATACCCCACTGGCCCACTCCAACACCCGTGGCGCGACTCGCGACTCGCGACTCCAAACCCAAACGAACCCCAGAGCCGGTTCGAACCCACGCACCTCTCTTGACGCGCGCACCAGGTGTTTGATACCCGGTCTAGCATGCGCAGCCATGTCGTTCAACGTTCTCCGCCGTCGTCAACATGTGCTCTTAGCAGTCAGACACTTCTCCAGGGTATCACCGCCGCCGCCTGCTTGCGGCGTCGAGCCAGTGATTCGAGTTTCCAACCACATATCCCATTTGGGTCTTCCCAAACAAGGCCCAAAACCTCGGCAGCTTCTGTCTTTGCCCCCGTTTCCCGCCCACCCTTTGCCCGGAAAGGACTCAGCTACCTGTGGACAGCCCTCTCATATCACTGCCATTAGCTGGGTCAAGTACTACTTCGATGGAGTCCCCAATCCTGTCATTCAATCCCTCTTCAATAAAGGCCTCGTGAGTACAATTTTCTTTATCTTTCTCATTTTTCACCTCTTTCTTGCAAAATAATTTATTGGTGTATGGGCAGTATGGCTAGTTCTTGGCCTTTGGATTATTGCTTATAAAATCCCGTTCTCTTGTACATTAACAGCCCCTTTGGATGGTGAGATTGGGTGAGAAAGGAGAAGGGCCAATCAAAAAATTTCTTTTTTGTACTTTTCCCTCTGTTTTTCACCAAAATTCAATCCAAATGAGTGATTTCACAAAACCATAAACCTTTCCTTTCTTTTCTCATGAAATCCCCTCCATCCAAAGGAGCTGAATAACCCATACTAGTTAGACAAAAATGAAAAGGCTAGGGATTGGTTTATTCATTCAAGAAATTGAATGACACGAATTGGTAGTTTCATTGCCCTTGTCTTTGTTTCGTCTCTTATCAGAAAGGGGAGAGATTATTCAATGCCCCGCCTTGTGGTGCCCTAAGTCTTTCCACCACCACACATGACTGTGGGATCCATACCCCTAGTCTTGGACCCCACAACAATGTGTGGTGGTGAAGGGATTTTGGGCACTGCCAGGGGCACCGAATAATTTATCCTGAGAGGGAGAAGATCATAAGCTGCTTGTATTGAGGTTATGTCTTCAACCATGTTATAAGTGTTTTCTCTAAGCTTGTATAGTTGAATGCTTTCTCATCTTCATTGGCTATCTAAATACTTAAGTGGTCAATTATCATGTGTTTTCTTGGAGAATTTATAGCATGTGTATGTTGGGTTAGTTAGGGATGATCTATTTGATCTTTTCTTAAGATTTGGCAATTGAATAATGGTGACTGCAAAAGCAGTTTTGTTTGTTGTCCTTACAATTGGGAAGTGAGAAATTGTCATTCCCTTTCGTCATCTTATAGGTTCAAGTGGAGTTTCTAAATTCGAATGGACCATCCGTCCAGAGCGAAGGACAAAAAAATGCCATGAGAAAGGTAATTGTGCAATCTAATTTAGTCCACAATTTGTATAGTTTCACAAGTGCCAGCCCCAGAAATACTTTGAAGACGGATTATTGATGTTATCAATGTATGCTTTTGGCTGCTAGTGCACCTGTTGATGTTTGTTATTTTGTTGTTTATATGCTTTAATTACCCAACACTTTTACAGCTAATTTACAGATTAAGCATAATGAGGTCATGGAGATTGGGGCAAGAGTTTATGTTCCTGTATCAGTTGCAGAATCTAGAATCTCCAGGAGATTTGACGCTATACCTAGCGGTACTCTGTATCCGAATGCTGATGAGATAGCATATTTGCAGAGGCTTGTCAGATTCAAGGTGTTTCTTTAGTTAGATCTCTTAATGTTGCTTGCGACTTGTATTGCATGGAGATCTTTATCTAAATTGGGTAAAATTTCCTAGTGGCTATTTATCAACACGATAGGGGGTTATTGTCACTTAATGCTATCCACCTTTTATTATCAGGTAGATATATCCAAACTAGTTACTTCTGCGTGTGTAGATGGGAATGATGGGACTATTATGTTGTTACTTTTCTCTTTGCTTCTTTATTGATCAATGTTATTACAATTTCAGGATTCTGCTATAATTGTGCTAAATAAGCCACCCAAATTGCCAGTAAAGGTTAGCATCTCTTGGGGATATTTTGCTTTGTTTGTTGGTTGTTTGTATAACCTTTTGCCTTTCATATAGAAATGCATGATTACATTGTTCAGGGTAACTTGCCGGTTCATAACAGCTTGGATGCCTTGGCAGCTGCAGCATTGTCATACGAGTATGAAGAGGGTCCTAAATTGGTAAGCTTCTCACGTGACTTATATAATACCAGCCCTGGATATTCAGTTTAATTTCCTTGCAACAATGCCAATAATACTAGTATTTCTTCCTAGACAACTTTATAGGCTTCAAATATTCATTCATGTATCTAACCAAGACAGGAACACAGATTCTGACACTGATTAATTCATACTGAAATGCTACTTTGTCCTGACCTTTCAGTCCATTTAGCAGGGCCCATTTGAGGGATTATGTAGGTTTTTTGCTTTGGAAGTACTCAGGGCTGTGATTTAGGGATTCTTCCTGGGTCCTGCATTCTTACTCTTCTTCTTGTTTTGGGCTGAGATCTCTATGCAGTCAGTAGGACTTGCTGTCTGAACAACTGAATTGGGAGGTAGATTCCATGCATAGTCTTTCCTTTGCTGCAGATTCTTGAAACTGGGGTGGGATATCTATTGACCGGATAAATATCCAAAATCATAGTTCAATGAGCTGTTTAGACATCATCTACCCTGTAAAAAGACTACAATAATAGTTCCTTAATATTAAGGTGAAACATAGACCACCCTACTCGACATGAGACCCCTAAACGACTGTTCTCTTGTTGGTATTTAAGGTTCTATTGGGGTTATGCAGTGAAGCTCAAAAAACAGCCCCACCAACACACGTTGACAAGCGACTCAAAACTAGCCTAAAAGATAGCTCTTACGGATCAAGATGCTAGGAAATAAAGGATGAAACAAATGATAAACGATAAATCTTCCTTAAGGAAAAGCAAAGACATGATCCGATTAAGACTGGAGGAAGGTGACCCTTAGTGCAACCAAATAAATTGGCATTCCCCCTCACCTGTTGGAGATTTCGATTTGCTTTTACTTCGTTCATGGCCTGTAGGTTGAGAATTGTAGTTGATTTGGTCTGAGTGTTGGCCAACCAGCTAAAGAAAGGATAATGGTCTTGTGTGCGCTGCAGCATAATTACCCATAAAGAAAGGGTATCGAGCAGTTTATGCTTGAATTGCTCGGCTGATTATACATGATAACTCTACTGGACATGCTACTGATTTTGGACCCATTTTCCCCCTTAATTTCATTTGAGTCATTTGACTATGTATTAGGTACACCGTCTTGACAGAGAGAGCAGTGGCCTTCTTTTAATGGGGAGAACAAAAGACAGCACTGCTTATCTTCATTGGTTATTCAGTGATATAAATAGAGCAAAATCCTCATCTAAGGTATTGGCCTGACCAACAGTGGTACATTGGTTGGTATTCTTTTTAAAGCTATTTACAACTGTGACATTGGAATTCTAGGCTTGGAACGATGCATGTGAATCAACATATCAGAGATTTTGGGCATTGGTCATAGGGTCTCCCAAGGAAAAGGAAGGCTTGATTTGTGCGCCGCTTTCAAAGGTTCTCTCTCTCTCTCCCTCTCTCTCTCTCACACACACACACACACACAACTTGGTTGATAGGAAAGAGTCAACAATATAAATGTGTTTTGTTGATTGCAGGTACTTCTTGATGATGGGAAAACAGAGAGAGTTATTTTGTCAAATTGCTCTGGTTTAGAACCTTCCCAAGAGGCTGTGACTGAATATCGGGTACTTGGTCCAATGATAAATGGATGTTCATGGATTGAATTGCGTCCACATACGAGCCGGAAGCATCAGGTAACTCGAAATCAGCTCTATGATTTACTTATCTATAATTTTTGTCTCTTCGTATTTACATTGAGTTTTTGAAATTCCTTCGTTCTAACCCAGCTTTCTGATTTTTAATTATTTGTGGCTATTCTAACTCGGAATGAATTGCAATGTCATATAGCTCCTCATTCTAGTACTTTCTTGTCCCAATTACATATGGAAGATATTTTGCAAGCTCTTGCAGTGGAATACATAGTATATACAAGTGTTGTCATTTTTTTTAAAAGCTTTTTGTAAAAATTTTTGTTAACTTTTCAAATTCGCGGATGAGATAAATTGGAAAAGTATAATAATAGGGGCTAGCTATGAAAAAATTTCAAAAGGTATGAAGATGGCCAAAATGTTCATCTTATTGAACATTTTTTTGGTAAAATATCTCGCATCGGAAAAGTAATTTTTAAAAAACCAAAACTGAAAAAGGTCCAGAAAATACTAGAAAATTTAGAAAAAAAGGCAGAAGTTTGAGTTATTCTTACGCCCCAATCAGTAAGGGTCCTTTCTTCGTCATTATGCCTTGTGAAGGGCTTCGTACTTACAAGTTAAAGAGATTCATTTCATTCACTTCAATTTATTCTGGTCTATCGATTATGAACAACCAGCCATCTCAGTCTTACCTTTTATTTTGCCACTCTTTTGCAGCTCCGCGTGCATTGTGCCGAAGCTCTTGGCACACCGATTGTGGGTGACTACAAGTACGGTTGGTTTGTTCATCGCAGATGGAAGCAAATGCCTAGAGCTGATTTTGAGCCAACAACTGGGGAACCCTACAAGTTGCGGAGGCCAGAAGGTTTGGATGTTCAAAAAGGAAGTGTCCTGTCTAAGGTTCCCTTGCTACATCTTCATTGCAGGGAGCTTGTACTTCCAAACATTGAAAAATTTCTTGAGCTTAATGTTCTAAAGTCAGAAAACCACCATCGGAAATCAAAGCATAGCTCTAAGCCCGATCTCCTCCGGTTTGTGGCATGGATGCCGTCCCACATGAAAATCAGTTGGAACCTCATGTCCTCTTACTTGGTATGACGATGAACCCTTCATTATCTTGAAACTTGAGCAGCGTCACTGTGTAATTTAGTTCAGAAGGTTCATTTGTGTAGTAAAACATTTGGCAAGCCTTGAAAATTATTTACACAAATGACTTTGTGAATTCACATGGTAGTGATGCTGATGAAATTAGATTAAAAGTGTCCCCTGTGAAGTGTTTAGATCAAAATGTGTGGTACTTATTCTGTCACTTGGAATGATAGCATATTCACAAGACTATATGCTACCAACTCTAGAATAGACCATTATATGCATGTTTAGGAAGCATAGACCTGTGTTCTGGCCTTTGATTGGTGGAGGGAAGGAATTGGAAAGCATAGAGGAATTAAGATTAAAGGAAAACTAGGTGGAAGTTTCTTTCTTTCTTTTTCTTTTGCTAGGCCAAGAAAGTAAGAAAATGAAAAGCAAAAGAATTGGCAAGTGTGAAAAGAAATATATGCTGGAATAGTTATTCCTCATTGACGAAGTATACACGGTAATTTCTATGTTTGGCCTGTTTATCGATCAAGATGATCTCAAATGAGCCTATATCGAGTACAGATTTGGTGTAGTCTATAATCTGTTTGGAGACTCGACCTACAATAAGCAACATAATCACAAACATGTGGAATTATTCTTTGCGCTTGAAGCATTACGATATGAGGCCTTGATGTACTGAAGAGGAAAAAGAAGCCAACACTCAAAATTCAAAAACTATAACTCCATTTAATTGCAAATATACAAGATGTGGCTAAGTTGTGAGTCCATAAAATCTATCAAGATGTCTTTAATTGCATGGATGCTACCACACTAACTTACCGGGGGAAGATTTTTTACTAAAATGATACAAAATACCGAAACTTAAGGGCTGAACTGACCGTGTGGTAAGTTGATATTGGCTATGTTTTTGTGAGTCTTACTCGGGGACCCATCATATCCTTGTGTCGGTTTTGGTGTTTTTTTCTGGACCCATCACCTTCTACTTAGCAACGGAAACCAATTTTCACGGAGTTTGGACTGGTAAGAGACCATGTAGAGAAGAAAGAGCAGTAGAGCAGCAACACCCCATGGAGACCCTCCCGCCCTATGAAGCGAGTCTCTCTCCTCCGGCAACGAGATCAAGAAGGGGACCCTCCGCCGATCTTCGCTCGATAGGCAGTGGACAACCAGCAGCAGCACTATGGGAATGGCACACATGATTAGTCTGAGTTGAGACATCAAGTCTTCGAACTTGGACTCATAGTTTATGTACCATGTGAACCCTAATACGAACGCCACCACCACAAGGAAGAAGTAGAAGTGAATGGGAAGATAGAGATATTGGAGATAGTCATAATAGGAAGTGTTGGAATAATACCTAGGCATGGTTTGGGAAAATTGAAGAAGAGGGATTGTTTGGTTTTCCTCTAATGAAGGTTTTGAGAGAGAGAGAGAGAGAGAGAACAGTGCTTCAGTTTTTTTTCTAGAACCAACCGGTATATACGGTTGGGAAGGAAAGTTGGCAAGTGAAGATGATATGTAAAGGAATTGTGGTGATCTAGACTATTTGTGTTTCTGTATTGAATGGTATTATTATAGGATTTGGCTTCCCTCTCATTTGGGTTTTCACTACATAGAGCAATTCTTACATTCTCGACCGTCAAAAGTATTTTTATGGTTCATATTTATCAAAGACTGTGACCAGTATGACTCTAATTTTATCGGTCAAAATTTTTAACAAATTTAAACTATTGCTTGCCGATATAGATGGTTAAGATCTGAATAAAGGTAGTCGTTCTAAGTTTGGACTGCATGGGGTCCATTTATATCCCAGGCTAGTGGAAGTTCTTTATTTTTACTCCTTTTCTGCTTTGAAAGAAAATTATGCTGTGTAGTTGAAGGATATTGGTGTATCCCAGGATACCCACTTCAAAGAGAGTGGGACTGGGAGTACTCTGCGTTAAACCTTACTGCTTTTGAAAGAGAATTATTAGTATGATAGATTTTTCTTTTTCTTGTAATAAAACTGAAAAAGAAAAAGAAAAGCAGAGGAACGGGTATCGTAAAATTGGAGGTCATGTATTAAGCTTTCGTCGACAACTCCTTAACTTTTGGATTCCTATATCTTACAGATGGTTGGTAAATTTTTTTTTGAAATTTTACGATGTGGTTCTGCCTTGCGATGCCTGATTTGCTTTGACGAGATCTTGAAGTTGTTTAGGGGAAGAAAGAATTATATTTCTTTTTGTCTGTTTTTAAAATGGGATAGAAAATTGAGATGAAAAAAATGAAAGAGAAAAACATTTTCTTGTTTGATTCCCTACAAGGAAAAAATAATTGTCTGAGTAATTCCATTTTCCATTTTCTTTCTGTCCTTTCTCTTACAAAATTCAAAAGTTGAATTAGGTTTGCTTTAGGGGTGAGAATTTCCGACCCGAAGCGAAATTAGTAGGTTAGGGTTAGTTATTTCTGACACGGAACACAAATATGATACGGTAACGCGAAAAGTTAAACAGGTCGGGTTAGGGTTGAGAGAATTTCTGACACGAATACGAGATGACACAACACGAACACGATACCACACGACACGGAGTGGGAATTTATGAAAGGACGCGATAACACGACACGAACCGGATACAAAGTTAGCGGATTAGGGTCAGCTATATTTGACATGAAATACGAATATGTCACAACATAAGAACACGAAAAGCTAAACAAGTCGGGTTAGAGTTGAGAGGATTCTGACACGAACACAAAATAACATCACACAAACACGACACGACACGATGACCACCCCTAGTTACTTATAAGTAGTTAAATTTGTGGCAAGTGAGAAAGGAGCTTTATTATTCCTTCTCAAAAAAAGGAAACAAGAAAGAAAGGAGCAAATATTTGCACTATTAGGATCCTGAAGAAGCACGAAGATAACCGGCTCAGATTCGTTCCTGTAAAGAATAAAGTGGTGAACCAATGACAAGTTACCGACGATGGACCAGAACATGTGGGATTGATGAGAATATTAGTAGTAGTAGTAGTATTCGGATAGGAAAGGTTCTAGGGCAAAAAAAGAGGAATATTAAAGGAGGAAAAAACCTTTGTGGTCCATGTAACCTTTGCCGCCCCATCTTTTCTTCGAGACTAACAAACGTATCGAACGCGTCGAACGGTTGATTGTTCAAGCTTGATTTGATAATTTAACGAATTTTAATCAAGCGGGATAGTAGTTTGTTCGAACTTAGTTCGAAAGCTTAACGAATTTCGAAAAGTATGTTCAAGCTTGGTTTTCAAAAAAAAAAAAAATGTATATCAACTCTACTTTTCTTTCTCCTTGCTCATTAAGCATTTCCTTATTTGTTGGTGCATGAATGTATTTGGAATTGGAAACCATTCCACGAGCAATTTCTCCATCGGGTCAGGTCTCGAATGCAGTCAGAAATAACCGACCAATTGCTCCATGCCATTAGGTTGTTCCACTTGTTTGGTTCAAACAGAATTGGGAATGATGTTGTGCAGTAGTGTGCGAACGTGTTGTACACCTCGAGCCGTCGAATGCGCAATCCAATGGCTCAGACCTCATTGCACAGCACCAATCCGAAGTCCGTTCAAACATCATGTGCCTAGGTAGGCAGTTATCCAATGGATGGCCATTCTTCTTGGAAGGTTGTCTACTAAACCCCCAAGAAGTATAAAATACGACGAGAATAGATACGCTCCACAATAAACGAGACCCACCAATTAGAGACACGGAATCAATCAACAATTCATGTAATACGATCTCATATCAGGCCCTACTCAGTATAATCATCAGTGACCGGCTTCACCTGCCTCACCCAGCCTACTCCATGGCTTCTCGGGCTATTGCCACAGCTATTGGCAAATTCACTTGATCACATACTAAATAGTTTTACGACACCCAACCCAGTCCCGATATGTATGTACATATATTTATCACATAACAGGACTCCAACAAAGAATTCATAGATTTCAACAAATAGCATAACGATCAAGCGAAGTGCAAAGACATGCCAAAGGAATCCTCTGCAGATTTAGAGCGTATTATGTATTTCCTGGCTTGGGTACCTCGAATGATATTTAGAACTTGATCCAAATCCGTAGATGCTTCAGCTAGTTCTTCTCGGCTCTAAAATCCCCAGCTCAAGAACATCAACAGCTACTCTCACACAACTTGATATACCCTTTGTCAAGTTTTTATCTTGGCATGTTTAGGCCCATTAGGTGTTTTGGGCTTGTCCCAACAGGTGTTCTTCCAACTTTTTGTTGGATTCCCCTTCCCCCCTCCCCCAACTTGATGTACCCTTTGTCAAGTTTCTTAATAAAATTTTGTTGCCTATAAAAAAAAAAAACAGCTACTCTCACACTGTTATTCTCCCTCCACTTCCCAGGTACCAAAATCTCCATAACTTAAATGTATTTATATAAGCCAAATCCAAAGGAAAACAAAAACACACTACTCTCTTTCCTACATCACACTGTCGTTTTCTTTTTACACTAAAACTCATACTTGTGTATTTTCACAATTGGGAGTGGCTCATTGCCCGAGTGTACGTACAACAAACTAAAAATGCTACATATTCGAAAAAGGAAAAAATTTCAGAACCAAACCAAACCAATGAGCATTTAGAATTAACAAATCAAAGCTACAAGAAAGGTCCCGATGGATCAATTTTAGCATCCCTAAATCAAACATGATACTTTTTTTTTTCCCCTTTTCCTTACTTTTTTTATTTTCATTAAGGCCTTTTTTGGGGGGTTAATAATTGAGCCGCATTATTATTTATTTTTTTCTCTTCACTTTTTTTTTTTCACATTTGTTACCTCTGTGTTAATTATATTTTGTTGATTATTGATTTAGCTCAACAAGAAAAATGGAAAAAGTAAAAGATTATTAACCAAAATAATTTTTTAAAATAAAGACAAAATTAATCCAAAAAATCTATTTGTTTTGAATTATTTGCGTTTTTAGCGAATTTTTTAAAATATTTTGATTTTAATTTTTAGATTTCTTTCGTCAAAACAAATCAATTATTTCCAAAAAAAAAACATAAAAAAACAAATACAAAAAAATCAGAATAAAGACAAAAAGAAATGGTCCTCGCATAATTATTAAGCCAAAACAGGCCTAATATTATTGTACTTACTTTTTTTCGGGCCTAACACTCACCCAAGCCCGTTAAAATAGTGGGCTAGGCCCGTCACATGCCCTTTCATTTTTCGGGTGGGTGTCAAAGTACTTCCGCCGTTAACCCGCTCTCTCCTCTCTCTCTCTCCCCTCTCTCAGCGGGTTTTATGCTTCGCTCGAAATCTGGGTTTTATTTTTTCCTGTTGCTCAGGGAGGTTTGATCGAAGAAGTTGTGTTCTCCTAATGGTAACGGTGGTGTTGTTGGTGGGAGAGGCCTAATGGAAAACGCCGACTCCGATGAGCCGGAAAAGAAGAGGCCTCATTTGAACTCTCTCTCCTCCCCCATGGCTCGTCACTCCTCCGCTTCTCCCGATAACAGACCTGTATACCCCTCTCTCTCTCTCTCTATATATATATATATTGATTATATGTATAGATATTTATGCTCATGTGGAAGTGACATAACTTTGAGTTGTATTGGATATAATTCTATTGACGTTTTAGTTTTGATGCAATTGTAAATCAATTTCTTGCTTGACTTAGCCATGCAATTAGGGTTTCAATGGTGTGTCTGTGGATTCTTTTCATTCGTATTCAAATTATGTGCAACTTGGGGGTCTTAACGAACTAGCTAGTATGATTAGCTTTTTACCACCAGGGGGGTGGCCTAGTGGCAGGGTTTGGGTGGCCAGGAGGTCACGAGTTCGAGTCGTGAGTCGTGAGTCGTGCTAACAACGCCCACTCGAACTTGGTCCTCCTGCGAATCCCGGCTGTGTTCCACTAGTCCTTGACGGGGGTGGTAGTTATTATGGCTTTTTGGTCACTTTCGGGGCCCGCCGCGGGTCTGGAGGCCCGACGGTCACGCCCAGGGGAGGGTTGCTATGCTTGGTCGCCCCCTCCTCCACCCTTTAAGGCTTAGCAAAAAAAAAAAGAGTATGATTACTGCATTAATGCATTTTTATGCATATGACAAAGTATTAGTCTTTGTTTGCCTCTTATGAAAAAAGGTGCTTTATGGGCTCTCTTATGCACACAAATGGTTACTGGCATTGTAGTTGTGGCCTATGTTTTGTTGTTCGGTCATGGTTGTGCTTGTATGAGTCCTGGAGCTCTACAACCTCATAATTTCAACTATGGTCCTGACTCCTGCTATAGGGTTATGTTCATCCAGAAAATGAACTACAGCCTCTCAACTTTATGTATCGAACATTTCCTTATCTAAGGGCAACCAAGTGCAACACGTCCCACTAGAGCGGGTTTTGGGAAGTGCATGATGTACAAAAACTTCTCCCACCCCTCTATAGTAAAGTGTTTGTCTCTGTGAATCGGACCTGAAGCAGTGCAGCTAACCCAGGACGCTAACAAAAAACCTTTCTGGTTTAGGACCCCTCTAACCTTGCAATAATTTACTGATTTTCCTTACCACTGGCCAAGCTTTCCCTAGGATAATATGTTAATTTCCATCCTATCTATGGAAATTCTAGGTTTTGTTTAAATACCATAGATTGGTGCCTATATCTTGAGGCAAGTAGTTTAGGTTGTTGTCCCCCTTCCTTTTTTCTTGTTTTGGCTTAGATTCATCCTTTTCCGGCCTAGATAGTTGATGCAGTCTTTCAAGCCCTGTCTTCCTCTGTTCCTAGAAATTGGTACAAATGCTTTCCTCCTTAAAATATCACTGTGTCAGATAGTCGAAAGAAAATGTCAATTTTGAAAGATCACACTTCATATCAGGTTGATGCCGCAGTTCTCCAGTATCAGAATCAGAAACTCGTTCAGCAGCTGGATGTACAAAAGCATGAGTTGCAAGACCTTGAATCCAAAATTAAAGAACTGAAAGACAATCAAGTGTCTTATGACACTAGGCTGATTACCTTGAACCAACTATGGAATCAGGTTTTTCCCCCTGCATTCACTTTTGATGTCCTTTACCCTAGTTTGATTTGCAATCTCTTCTTGTCATTTTTCTAACTATTTCCTTATTCTTTATAGTTGGTTGATGATTTAGTCCTACTTGGAGTACGAGCTGGGGCACCCCAAACTTCTTTACAGACATTGGATCATGTAGACCATTCTCGAGGTTGCTTTATGGATGATATGTTTGTAGAGTATGAGTTTTCAGTCAGTTAAGTACTGTTGATGTGTGTGATATCTTTCACTATTAATCAAACTTATGGATTTTTTCTCCCCAGGTTTTATTCCATCATGTCATGCAGAGGAAATGTTTCTTTGTAGACTACTAGAGACAGATTCATTTGAAAGCATTGAAAATGATGGATCCCTTCAAAATATTAAAGCAGCCATTGATAAACGTACTTCATCTACTCGGGAATTAATGAAATTCTTGGAAGATACTATTAATGCTCAGAGACCTATAATTGAGAGCGTTGCACTGGCATTGCAGGGAAATCTATCTGCAGAAGGTTAGCAGAAACTGTTAGAGAGAGCAGTAGTCTATTCACTGTTTTCCTTATTTCCTGACACTAATTAGGAGGTTGGAAAATTGCTGTTAACTGGTTTTGTCACAACTTTGGGCTCTCAGATATTATCATCCAGTTGTCTAAGGTTGATGATTTGATGAAAGAGGAGGCTGTAAATCTGAATGAGGTGATTGGCATTCTTCAATTGAAGCATAAAGACTACGTTGATGGTATACAGACTTGTATTCATAGCCATGCAGAGGATCAATCTAAGATAAAGCATCTTGCAGGTATCTGAGGCGGTTCATCTAGCTTGTAGTTGCATGTTTTAAGCACAAATTGCTTTAGACCATTTGCCATCGTTGTTTCATTGAATAGAAAGCATAAAAAGGAATGCAACCCTGATACAAAAAAATGTACACCAACAAAAAAGGCCCCATTTTTTGTGTGTATCAAAAGGCTTTATGAAATTTAAGAATTGGTTGAGTGAGGAATTACGCTCCCTCGACACCCTGCAAAGTAATATGCTCACTGCATAAACTCTATCTCTATAAAATGGGTTCTCAAAGCCATCAAATGTTTCGTTCAGTAGACGAGATCCGATCTTGGAAGAAAGAAAGAAAGTCAGACTCTCGATAAGAGAGAATTCCTCTTCCAACTATTGAACCCTCTGATCTGAAATCAGTGTTCTAAAAGAAGGATTTAAACGCCGATTAATAGGAAATTTGGCCTGACCGATTAGATTAATGCCTAGTCGGTTGAATTAGTAGGTTAGGCGGTTAATCGGAGTTAGTCGGCGATTAGTTGGTCGGCGTCTAGCGGCGATTAGTGGATTAATCAATTATGTGCGATTAGTCAGCTATTCGGCTATTAATAGGGGTAAAATCTATAATTTTTGAAAATCAAGGGGTGTAATTGTTATATACTCATACCAGTTTAAGGGCTCCGAATCACAGTTTTTCGGGCTTGTTCAACACCCAGTCATCGATTGATCGATCTTGGAGTCACCTGTCATCTCGCTGTGAAACCCTAAAACACAAGATCTCCGAGCCGCCTATCGCCTCTCTCTCTCTCTCTCTCTCTCTCTCAAATTTGAGATCTCCTCTCACTCTCACTCCACGTCTCCACTGACCTCGAACATTAGTTTTTTTTTTTTGAAAAACCCATACCCATACTAATCAAGCCCATACCTAGTACCAGCTAAATCTTAACACGAAGTGTAGTATTGTTTGGTGTATATAAATAAAGTTATTATAATTGGTAAGTGACTAATAAATGAACGGCCCATACGCAGTACCAAGTTTTTTTTTAAAGGAGAGATTTCTATGTCATATTTGAAAAATAATTGATGTTGATGGATTGATAGATGAATGTTCAATTTTTTATAAGAGTTGTCATTAGGGAGTACTTATATATAAATAAATAAATACCCGACTAATTGCTACAAGCCGATTAATGGGCGATTAATAGGTCTCGAAGCTCGAAGGTGGTCGACCAAGCGACAAACGCCGAGCGATTTTTAGAACATTGTCTGAAATCTATGCATCTTTGCAAATCTCAAATGCCATTGTCGGTATATGTCTTTGTGTGTGCACATGTTTTCTTTATAACTATTGGGCTACATGCCAACTGATAGTTAGTGAGTATGACAATGAGTTTTATGAGTTGTCTTGTGACGCGATGGGGGATGTTTATAGTTTTTGTATATCCTGAAGGGGAACTGGAAGAAAGCATGGCAGAACTTGAAGAAAGTAGAAGAAAGCTAGTTAATCTTAAAATGCAGAAGGATGTGGCATCTGGAGTTCATACTCCACTTGTAGGCCCCGTAAATGGATGCTTGTCACCTGAAAAACCTGCAGAAAGGACAATACGTGTACGGGAATTGAAAGAATCCATTGAGGAAACAAAGGTGCACTTGTGATTGACTCTCTCTCTCTCTCTCTCTCTCTCTCGCATGTGTTTACTTTATTGATGGACGAGTGATGTAGGTACTGGCAGCTGACCGTCTTTCTGAGCTTCAAGATGCTCAGAAGGGCAATCTCGTTCTGTCAAAACAGTTGCAAGATCTTCAGGATGAATTGAAGGATGAGAAACATGTCTACTCATCCCGTCTTTACACTTTACTGAATGATCAGCTCCTACACTGGAATAATCAAGTTGACCGGTATAAAGGGCTGACAGATTCTCTACAGGTTAAGTTGGCTTTGTGTTGTGTTCTTGATTGTGCTTTAGGTGCTGATTCTAGCTTAATCCATTTAGAGGTTCAATTACAGGCTGAAAAGTCGTCCATTCTGCGATGGGAGAAGGAATTAAATATGAAATTGGAGTCATTAGAGGTTACAAGGAATGCCATTGACAATGGCAAGTCTGGGATAGAAGAGCTGGAGATTCAACTGCAGAAGTGCATTATTGAGAAAAATGAGCTAGAGATTAAAATGGAAGAAGCTGTCCAAGATTCAGGTTAAATTTGTCATTATTCTTGTTCGTTTTGCCCATGGCTTGGATGGTTTGAGAACAGACATCATACAAGAATTTCTGAGAGGTTTTCTTACTTGCTCTAGGTAGAAAAGACATCAAAGCAGAATTTCATGTAATGGCCACGGCTTTGTCGAAAGAAATGGGAATGATGGAAGCTCAGCTGAATCGGTGGAAGGAAATAGCTCATGAAGCCCTTTCTTTACGGGAAGAGTCCCAGTCACTCAAAGATCTGTTGGTTGAAAAGGTTCTGTTACACAGCAATTGGATATTTTTTTGCAGTTGTCACAAAATTAGATATTCAATGGTTGTTATCATCCATTTTCCTTTCCCTCGTATATAGATGGATGTGGTCCTCGGGTACAGGGCTTAGGCACGGGTATCTGTGTAGGCGTCAGATTCATCTGATTGCCGTGCCCAAGGGTGCGTAACTAAAAAGTAATTGTTATTTCTAAGAGCTGTTTGAGGTTTTCTGACTCTCGAACTAAGCATATTGATTTTCAACTTGTCATGATACCCATTGTACGGCATTTCTTCATTTCGGCGCATATAGCTAATACCCATTGTAGATTTGTTGTTTATAGGGAATCTTAATGTATCCTCGGATATTTACCCATCCTTTTTTGCTGGTAGACTAGTGAACAGAAGAACTTGGCGGATAAATGTGCTAAGCAGACAGGAGAGATCAAATCTCTGAAGACACTTGTAAGTGCCTTTACCATAATGTTGATTTGATGCTTCTTACATAGGCATTTCGCAGAACATTGAAATAATGCTGACTTCGATCTTATTAGTAACTTAACGATATAAATTGCTGCAGATTGAGAAGATGGAAAAGGAAAAACTGGAGCTGCAAATCCTATTGGACATGCTTGGGCAGCAAATTTATGACAACAGGTAAGTCAGTGGGATGCGTAAATGAGGAATTAGGGAACCTACTGAAGCAGCTTCTGTGAATTTAGCCCTTAAAGAAACTAAAATGTATTGCATTGGTTTAATAAAAAAGAAAAGGCCATTCTTGCTGTTATTTTTTTTACTTTGAGAAGTTGTGGTCACTCTATAATCTTTGAAATAGGGTAGTTCACCAATGGCCTCAAGAACTTAAGTTTGTAGGAAATGGATCCAAGACTGAATAGACTGAATATTAAGCAACCGAACACCTTCCATAGCGTGCAATTCTGCCTTGCACGTGGAGATGATAAACAAACTACTAAGTTGAGTCAAGCAAATAAACATACCATATGGGGAGCAAATGCAACGGAGAGACTTAACTCAAGATTTTCCAAAACAGAACTCTGATACTAAGTTTGAGCACAACCAGTACCAGAAACTTAACCAGTTAGTAAAGGGGTCAAACAGTGCATAGCAAGATTTCCAAATCCAGATAAAAACCCTTATTCCAAAATTCCCATGGTTTCCTTATTCAGCAGATCAGCAGTAGCAGAAGTCTATCAGATTACATGAAGTTCAACAATCTGCAAATTAAAAGTTATTTTCACCACCAAATCCAGCATAATTATAATAGCTACATATTTATACAGCATGGACCAAGACATATGAATATATGATCATTGGATTAGAAAGTACGATTGCCAGGGAGAGAGAAATAGGAGGCCCCTTGTACTTTTTTTTTGGGCTCTATTGCTATGTACCAGCAGCATTTTATCTGGATTTGGTTCTTACTTTCCGTTACTACCAATTTATCCTTTTTGTTGGTTGAATTGTTAAAATCTAAGTCTTTGATATGTTCTGCACTCTGAAAATTCTTGGCTTGGTCCATTTTAAGTTGCCAATGAAGATGCTCTGAAAAACTGAAGCCTTAGGGTTATGCCATTTTGTTCATGCACTCTGAAATCCTGTTAGATAGGAAATACTATGCAGGCATGTAAGTAAATTGATATGCGCCCAACTGCATGAATGGTTTATGCAGTAACTAGGTCTCAACAGTTGATCATCGTGCATATATAGTTGGCAAGTAAGCCTTATTAGTAACAGGCTTTATGGTCGATGTTATATTCTTTTCTTCTAGTGCAGAAGCCAGTTAGTGCATTTATGTGACAATTTCTGTTGTATACGATGGCACTTTTTTCGTATTAATGATCAGTGTTCTAAAAGGCTCTAGGCTCTAGTCGAGCGGTGACCCACCGCCTAGCACCTAGGCTCCACCTTGCAATTAATTTTTTTATTTTATTTTAGAGTCCAGACCCTAGGTGGCTGCCTAGCTCCGCCTAGGCCTGCCTAGGGGGAAATCGTGGTGGCAACCCGCCGCCTAGCACCTAGGCCGCCTTTTAGAACACTGTTAATGATGCATATTTACATTCCTCTCTTCGTACAATTAAGTTTTCAACCTTTTGGTTCATAGAGATTTAATGGAAATCAAAGAATCAGAGCACAGAGCTTGCTCGCAAGCTGAGCATCTGAGAAATGCTCTGGATGAACACGGCTTGGAATTGCGAGTGAAAGCTGCTAATGAAGCTGAGGCTGCTTGTCAACAGAGGCTTTCTGCTGCTGAAGCTGAAATAACTGATTTAAGGGCTAAATTGGATGCTTCTGACAGGTTTATTCACAACGCTCCCTAATGTTATGGTTTTATTTTCCTTCGAATTCTCCCGGAGCAAGTTCACATTAACATCACTGAATTCTTATCATTATCCTCCTAGGCATGAAAAGTATATTATATAGTCAGCTTTGCCTTGCTTTCCTTTGTAGCAAGATTTTGGAATCAAAGTGGCTTTAAACGTCACAAAGCAACTTTATGTGGTTTTGGGGAAATGCATCTGTATTGTTAGCATGGTAAATGAAAAAAGAGACTATTCTGCATTTGCCATTGTATCAAGTTTTGAATAAATCCTCACTTTGTCAGCTTTAGAAGAATTCCATCTTTACAAACCCCTCAAGAAATCCCATGCATAATTAATCAGCACTTCAATTGGTTCTTTTTCAACCATACGTTTTCAGAATCTAACAAATAAGGCACGATGCTAGATAATAACATGTATAAAAGAAATGACTAACAAATGGTTATTGACACGTATATTTGTGTCTGAATCAAAATTTTTTTTTTCTTGATGTACAGTTGTCTTCCGGATCTTAGCCTGTAACACATTGTTCTTTTGCCTCTATCCTATATGTTGTAGGTTTATTAATAACGTATGACATTTGTGGTCCTATCATTACGCTTTTACACAATAAGTGTTTCAGTATTTGTTGTTTAGGGAATTGTTTATAGGAGTAGTTTAATAGATACAAATTTGACCCCTTCTTTTTGGGCCAAGAGTGGATGCTTCGGGGTTCTTTGGAAGCATGGGCACAAACACAATACACGGATAAGGACGCACTGTCCCAACTTTTACTTTCAATATTAGACAAGACACGATGGGCCGATACCAAACTTTTCCTTTTTAGCGTTACAAATGCATTAAGTCATTAACCCCAAGGGCCTTGGTCAAGTGAGCATGAGACAGCAACCAAAGGGATGCCACAATGTCAAGTGTCACCAAGGCAACCATTCCAAAGCTTGGGGACAGTAGCGGTTTGCCCGCTCGTGTTAACTTGAGGGTCTTGGGATTAGTCGAGGTGCGTGCAAGCTAGCTTGGACATCCGGTTATAAAAAGAAAAAAACCCAATACAAATTCATTTGTAGTTAGTGATATAATTATGTCTAAATAATAGGAAATCCTTTTTCTCATGCAATAGTGAAAAGTGGTGTGAATAGACCCTGATATGTATTTCACAAGGCTGTGTTCTTAAATAAATTGGAAATTTAGTGTTTAGAGTTCCTAAAGAAACTCATTGTTAAATTTTACCATTGGCTCCCTGATTCTTCAAACTTGCGTTGTGTCTCGTGTATTTAAGGCGAGGTTCCATCTAAATGTCCAAGGTTTTCCGGTTCTAAAATTTAAAATGACGATGAGAAACTTAAGGTTATGCGTTCAACAAGTGTTGGGGAGTTTCCAACGAGTGTCCGCGTCCAACACGTCATGGACACACCACCATTTTAGACATATCTGTCCTTTGTGGGACGGGATAGGAGATTCTAAGGAGTTGCATAAGGGTGATTCTTGTAGAAGTTTTGTAGGTTTTAAGTATGAATGCCGAGGACCTCAAGGGAAACTTTACTTTGAATTGCTCACTAAGTTCTTTCTTGCTCTAATAGATTCTGAAGCTGTTGTTCAAAACAAACATATCTGCCTTTTGTGACATCTGTGAAAAATTTACGAGTATATTCAATTATTAAATTGAATTCCTTTTTTATAGGTATTCACTTGATCATTTTGTATCAAGTTCATGACAGTGTTGTGCTGTCGTTTAACCTACAGGGATGCTTTAGAGTTGAAGGAGTCTCTTAAAATTAAAGAGGGGGAATCAGAAGCTTATATTTCTGAAATTGAGGTCTGCTGCTTATGTTTAAGTTCTTAATAAGATTGTAATTTTCCTAGTTCAGTGTTGTGTTTTTTTCGGCTCCATAATCTTAAACTCCTAATGACATTACTGTCCTCTCACCGTCGTCTTTCCCTTTTCATGCCGGGTTACTTCATTTGCAGACAATTGGTCAAGCTTATGAAGATATGCAGACACAAAACCAACATTTGTTGCAGCAGGTGACTGAAAGGGATGATTATAACATCAAGGTCTGTAGTAGTTACTTGTGGCATTTGCTCAACTTTAATGATTCTCCTTAGTAGATTAACATCTTATCATTTTTCGGTTTAGGATATGTAATTGAATTCCAAGTTCCTAATTTAATGGTGGATTTTGTACGGCAGTTGGTTTCTGAAAGTGTGAAGATAAAGCAAGCACAGAGCTTTCTACTCTCCGAGAAGCAAGCATTAGCAAATCAACTCCAACTGGTTAACTCGACGCTTGAATCTCTGAAGCTGAGGATTGCTGACAGCGAGGAGCAGGTAAGGTTTCTAAGTGGCTATGACGCACGGACACTTCGGATACACTACATAGGTTATTAAATTTATTACTGTTGTCCGTCTATCTTTGGTAGTTTTGCCTTCAAATGGTCATCATATAATGTATATTCATGTTTAAGTTTGTGGATTTTTTCTAACCAATCAAAAGAATTAGCTGGGATCTTGTGATTGGTGGAGTAAAATTTGAATATGTTTTTCACGAAAATGCATTCTTCGTTTGTCCAACTAAAGGCACGATTGTGAAAAATGGACAAACAAATTGGGATGGAGGGAGTATAAGGCTTTATGTTGGACAGGTTAGGGACACAGCTCGGAAACGCGCTTCCGGCTTACAGACACATCTCAGGCCACATTAGTCGAAAAACTGTTGATTATCATATGGTCACGGCTGAGTTCCAAATTTGCTATAGTTTTCTGATGAGGATTTTGAGTTTTTAAGTAATGTCAGTGAGTTGCTCGAGTGTGTGTTTACTGAATTTTTGGTCATGCTTCAAAAGTTCTTTTTCATGCTAAACTAGTACTATCCTTATTATTTAAAGTGGTTTATGTATGTTTATTTCATCTCCCTGCCATGTTCTTATATTTATTTCTGAGAATTGTTGTGTCCCATGTCCTTATTTGTGCTTCTTAGTTGACTGGTTATAAACCAAGTTGGCACTTATCTTCCTGTAACCAAGTTTAGAATTTTGCAGATGAAAGTTTGCATTGCTGAAGCTTTAAAATCAACGCATGAAGATAGGCACCTTGCAGTCAACCTGGAAACTGTGAAGTGGGAATTGGCTGATGCGGAGAAGGAATTGAAGTGGCTGAAATCTGCTGTTTCTTCTTCTGAGAAAGAAAGTGAGCAGATACAAAGAAAGATAGATGAAATCCAAATGGAGCTAGACAGTGAAAGGTACTAATCAAAATTGGAGTTCTATATTATTTTGTGAACTTTTCAATTTGTGTATTTCACGTACATTGGTGTTATAAGATGCAGTAGCTTCTGCTTGATAATTTCTCATCACGTGGCAATATTTTAGAACCTGTTTTCAGTCCTGGGTGCCTAATGGACCTATTGCAAAATGTGTGCATCTGCTCTCTCTTTTTTCGTGAAAGCCATTTTGTTCTGTGTTAGGCTGCAGCTGTATTGATATGGTGACTCAATAACTTTGGAATGGTAACAATAGTTGCCTCATTCAGGAAACACTTCCTTTTACCACCAAAGGTGGAAGTGGTTCATAAATTGAAGTCATTGTCCATACCCATTTGGAAATACTCATTTATCTTAATCTTTTTGTGAAACATGAAGCACTTTGTTGTGCTAGATTCTCTATTAACTAAATTGAGTTGTGGTGAAACCAGAAATGAGAGGAAGAAGCTTGATGATGAACTTATGGAATTGAATAGGAAGATTGCCGAGTTGAGTTCTGAAAGTGGGGAGGCTGCAATACAGAGACTTCAGGATGAAATCAAGGATTGCAAGGCTGTTCTCAAGTGTAGTGTGTGCTTTGATCGACCAAAGGAGGTATGTGTGTATGGAACATTAAATTCCTGGCTTGTTCCTGAAGAATTTGGGAAAGAAATAATAAATGCTGGGAATAAGAAAGTTTGGTTGGTTTGTCGTTTGATTGGAAATTCTTGAATTTTAGGGTCATAGTCCAACTTCTAGGCAAAAGATTGGAAAATACCATCGCAGACTGTAACCTGGAAGTTGTTTCCCATGAACTGTAGAATTAAATATTTTAGGAAGAACTGTTGAGTTGCCGGTACTAGGGAGAGTTGTAAAACACAGTCGACTCATGTCCATAACTCTCCAAATACCTGGAAATTCTTCAAATAAGTTTTTTGCCTGGAAGTATTTTTCTGCAATTCTTTTTCCTTGGAACCTTATTTCCCTACAAAGAAGCAAAGCGGAAGGGTTTGCGGTAAAGTCAACAGGAAAAAATTGAAGTCAACAATGACGATAAAAGGATAAATTTATCTCGTTTCCTTTCTATTTTCCACTCCCTTTGTATATCCCATGACAAATACATGATTCAAAGAACACAAATGTTGGCAAATTCAATCTAATTGTCTTGTCCAGCTACTTTAGTCATTCATAACCTGTCCGTGATCGCCCATATATTTCTCAGCTTTTTTATGTGTAGTGTGTCTTAATTGATCCAGCTTCTGTTTTGTGTCAGGTTGTAATTGTGAAGTGCTTTCATCTATTTTGCAATCCCTGCATTCAAAGAAACCTAGAGATCCGCCATCGCAAGTGTCCTGGATGTGGGACTGCATTTGGGCAAAGTGACGTCCGGTTTGTAAAGATATGATTAGGCTTCTCTGTATAATTCTCAATTAGCTTTGCTTTGTAAAGATATGATCAGGAAATAAATTCTGTCTTTTGCTCCATTTGTTTATTGCAAAATGAAGCTATTTCATTTGTGTCTCTTCATCGTCTTTAATTCCATTCTTATCGATGGTATTCCCGTATTGCCAGTATTCTTCGTGGTGAGGACCATAATGTACAGATACTAAGGCTATATATCGTTCATGGTGTGGGATCTATTAGTGGAAACGAAAGTGATATGGAGATAAAGAAATTTAGCTTCTCTTTGCTATCTGCTTCTTTCTTCTTGTGAACTCCTACCTAAGTCCATAATTCAAGCATATGTGAATGACATTTAAGAATTAGGAAGCTTCAGAACAATGGTCAATATTCTATACCCCTCTCTTCTGTTTTGTTAGTCCATCTTTCTAATTTGAGATGTTCCAAAAAATTGTCCACCATGAAAATGCTGAAATGTATGTTATGTTTGAAAGAGGAGTAGAGAGGTATTGTGGGGTGGGGTAGGGTAAGAAACAATAATGTTTCTCCAAATAGTTGGTGGTACAAACCACAAGAGGTTAGCCCGGTGCTTATGGCGTAGGACTTTGTTCACTCGGGGTTTCATAGAACATCTCTCTCCCCAAGAGGTTGGTGAGGGATGCATGCCCGTTGCCGATGGTATCATCGTGTTATGAGATTGTTTAGTAGCAGTTAGTTTTACTTTACTAATGACAATGTCGCAATAGTAATTCAACCTAGTACGAGACGCTGATTCAATTACGAAACCCACAGGCAGCCCAAGCAATCGAGAAGCAAAGTTCGTGTAATCCTTCAATAACGGATCTCCATTGGCAAGCACGCACCGCCCAAGAGGTTCGCTTATTACTTTATCATTACCTTACCTAACAAATCTCAGGACTTTGTTCCCGATCTTAAGTTTAAAACTTCTCACGTTTATTACCTCTTTTGGGGTCGGTCAATATAGAACTTTGCTCTGGTTTCAATTCAGACCCTCGCAGGTGCGTTGTGGGATTGATTTTCTGAGATTAGTCGAGGTGCGCGTAAGCTAACCCGGACACATGGGATAAAAAAGAAAAAAGGGTTGGTGGTACAGTAATTGACATATTTGCATGTGAGAAAATCATGTTGCACTAGTCAAAAATCAAATTTTGTACGCAACAAAAGTCTACAAGAAAGAAATGACTTGTAGTTAGGGCTGCTCAGCAGATCAACCGAACCGTTGAAACCGACCAATCTGCCCAAACTGATCCATCCGTGAACCAAACCGAGGTAGTGTAAGAAATAGCTTTGTTTGTTTTGGTTTTTGAAAAAAAAAATTTCAAGTCAAAAAATACTTATTACTCCTACTTTCAATAATTACTTTCATTTCTTTTTATACTCTTCAATCATTATTCTTATTTCTCTTTCTCTCTCTCTCCACTAATAATCTTATCTCCAATCATTACCCTATTTCTCTCTCCACTCAATACCCCAAAAATCAAACTCAAAAATTCTAAAAAACACATCCAAATAGTTGGTGGTACAACCACAAGAGCAGTGGCGGACCCAGGATTTACTTTGCGTGGGGGCACATTATACTAATAACCTTAAGCAAAAATCGAAATTAAGTCAAAGACGCAAACTATGGAAAATTGAATTGTAAATTTCATTCATTGGGTTAAAACCAAGTAAACAAATGAAGGCCTAATTTTCCCAAACAATCAAGATTTATATTACGAACCTTCAAAGAGAAGAATAAAAAGTCCTAAATTATGTAGCCCAAAATAGAAAGTCCTTTCAATAAAATGTTACTTTTGTTGTAGAACCCCAAATTTAATTGTTGATTGGTGAGAACAACGGTGAGGTGACGGGCGACGACCACGGAGATGAGCGACCGCCAACGAAAAAGTAAATCAAGCGTCGAGCGAGTTCTCCCCGTTGAGTTTTTTGTGTGGGTTTCTCGTTCTCCCACTCATTTTTGCCCAAAAAAACACTAATTTTTACATAAAAAATAAACTATAATTTAAAAAAAAAAAAAAAAAGGGATGGGTCGGGTGGGGGCACACGACCCTTACTCGGTCCGCTCCTGCACAAGAAGTTAGCCCGGTGCTCATGGCGTAGGACTTTGTTCGCCTAGGGTTCACAGAACATCTCTCTCCCCAGGAGGTTGGCGAGGGATGCATGCCCGTTGCTGGTGGTATCATCGTGTTATGAGATTGTTTAGTAGCAGTTAGTTTTATCCTACTGGTGACGATGTAGCAATAGTGATTCAACCTAGTACGAGAGACTTGATTCAATAACGAAACCCACAGGCAGCCCAAGCAATTGAGAAGCAAAGTTCGCATAATCCTTCAATAACGGATCTACATTGGCAAGCATGCACCGCCCAAGAGGTTGGCTTATTACTTTATCATTATCTCACCTCACAAATCCCAAGATTTTGTTTCCTCTTAAGATTTTAAAATTTGAAATCTCTCAATTGTATTATATCATTGGGGGTCGGTCCATATAGAACTTTGCTCTGGCTTCAATTGAGACCCTCGCAAGTGCGCTATGGGATTGGTTTCCCGAGATTAGTCGAGATAAGCGTAAGTTAATCTGAACAAATGAGATAAAAAAGAAAAAAGGGTTGGTGGTACATTAATTGACATATTTGCATGTGAGAAAATCATGTTGCACTAGTCAAAAATCAAATTTTGTACGCAACAAAACTCTACAAGAGAGAAATGACTTGTAGTCATAATATTTGAATGTGACTTTTCAAAAAAGTTGAATGTGAGACACAACAATATTACAAAACCAAAAACGATACGGTTGCACTATTGCAAGAGAGGGACTGATAATAAGTGTATTTGGTGGTATAGTAATTAATACAGCGTGTGCTTTGGTTTTCTTTTTCTCATACAAACGGATATCTGATCCAGCTTATACGTACCTTAACTAATGTCCTCCACGGTCTGATTAAAGGTGGTCATCCACATAGGGATTAAAAAATTCACGAGAAATTACTCTCTTGCGGCCTAATTCCAAGAATCGAATCCTGATTAATTATGTGAAGGACAAATTCACCAACCAACTGGACTTGACTAACGTTCATTGTCTTAGTGGTAGTAAATCATACTAGTAAAAAGCATTTTACTTGGGTAGATCCACCGACTTTCACTTTTGACCCGTTAAATCTGTTCCCTTGTCATATTTTATACATTAGTTCCCTTCTTATGAGGAATTTCCTACTTAGCTTAAGTGCGGACCTCATGGATTCTAATCGAATTTCGATAATTCGAGCTGCTTAATGTGATCAGAACGTGATTTTAAGGGTCTCCACCAGAAATTTAAAAATAAAAAAAAAAGACCGGGAAGGGCTTCATCCAAACAGGTTTTATTAAACGATTCAAAAAAACTGCTTAAATCAAGCCCTTCCCGGTATTTTTTTTTTTTTGATTTCTCTCGAGTACCTTTAAAATCACGTCCTGATCACATTGAGCGGCTCGGATCATCGGCTTGGCTCGGATCATTGCTGAGTTCTCTCATTTTTTTTTTGTTGATTTCTCTCGAGTACTCTTAAAATCACGTTCTGATCACATTGAGCGGCTCGGATCATCGAAATTTTGTTCAAAAAATGAGAGAAATGGAAAGGTCTGCACTTAAGGAGCTTACTTAGGATCCTCAGAAGAAATTTTCTGTTTTATTTGCAGCCAAAAACGACTTCTAAAAAGAGAAAACCAATAGCGACAATTCTTCGAGTAAAGTGTATATTTATTGTCTTGCCCCTTCTAAGATGTCTATAATTGCCAATGAGCTCCTAGTTCAGTTGGCATCACAACCTTCTTTATTGGAGGTCTGAGTTCGAGCTTCATGAAGGGCGGTTGGTTGGAACTCGGGGCTATGGATAACCTCTGACTCTTTGTGGATTAACTTACTAACTCTCTGCTAATCTTTGCTAATGTATACAATATTGGCCAAAAAAAATGTCTATATTCAACTGAATTGTCAAAACAAACGAGGCATACGTGTAGGAATAGAAGAAAAGGATGAATTGGAGAGAATTTTCCTCAATGTATAGGCGTAAATGCAAAAACCAAAAACCATAAAGTATCAAGAAAACTATAGGGAACTGATTTTCAATAAATGATTGGTTAATTCAAACTTACTTCATATTCGCAAGATATATCTTTTGATGCCAAGATAATACCACTTTAAGGATTTTTTGACAACCTACGAGAGCAATGGTTTAAAAACGGTGATTGCGTTCTCTATTTAATACATGGCGTAACTTTGCCGGTGGACATGTGGAGATATTCGAACTCCTCGACCATTGATATCGTGATTGTGGTCGCTTGATTTACAACTATTACTTCAATCTAGTAAAAAGTGGCGGTAGAGTAATTTTGGCGGCTATCTGACCATCATCAATCCTGCTCTGCAAATTTTGAACACCTTTATCGATATCTAGTGCGCTCGATTGTTTAAGGTGGTTCTTGAAAGTTGAAACATGATACTTAACACTTTTTTTTCTTTTTTCCGAGTCTGTCGTCTCAGTGTAGGTGGATATGTGGTAACGTGAACTTCATCCAATGTGGCAGGTGTGTTAGGTTAAATGCCACTAGGAAGCCAAAGTATATAGTAGTACTACATTAGAAATTTGGGCAGACGCCGAGGATTGGACCAAATTGAATAGAATCAACTACATTCAAGAACCAAATTGGTCAAAAATTTATTTAAAGAACCCGAATGAAGATCCACAAATATTTGATGGACAAATTGCAATTATCCTCGAATCAAATATACAACCAAACTATCCCCTCCAAAAATAGGACAACAAAGTCCTTCCCAATTTCCAACTTCCAAGAAATTGCCTCTTCCCTCATTCAAAGTTTCAAAAGACAAGTGACAAGCGTACCTCTCCCTCTCTCTCTCTCTCTCTCTCTCTCTCTTCATAATTCACATGTTGGGTCAGCTCGCACCTTAAATAATGTAGAGAAAAAATTCCAGCGTTCATTAGTGGAAATTTAAATAAGTCAAAGCAGATCCTCATATAAAATTATCCAAAAAATAATAATAAGTATATACTAACACTTTTGAGATTTTAAATTTGAAAGACCTAAACCTCACAAAGCTTACCGTATAAATTGATTCTAAAAAAATGAGTAAATTACAGTAAACCCCCCTCAACTAACCCAAATTTTCACTTAACCCCCTCCGACTACAAAACCCAACAGTGTGCACCCTCTAACTATCCAGAACTGACACTTAACACCCTTTTGTTAGGTCTCCGTTGGAAAAATGCACCGATGGCCGTCTCCGGCCACCGGGCGGCCGATCCGAGCCATCCAAAAAATTTTAAAAAAAAAACCGAGTGGGCTAAGGCGGGAATCAACGGCATCCGACGTGCGTAGGTGCTCGATCCAAACACCCCAAGAATTTAAATGGGGTGTTTAGATCGAGCACCTACGCATGTCGGATGCCGTTGATTCCCGCGTTAGCCCACTCGGTTTTTTTTAAAAAAAAATTTTGGGACGGCTCGGATCGGCCGCCCGGTGGCCGGAGACGGCTGTCAGTGCATTTTTCCTACGGAGACCTAACAAAAGGGTGTTAAGTGTCAGTTCTGGATAGTTAGAGGGTGCACACTGTTGGGTTTTGTAGTCGGAGGGGGTTAAGTGAAAATTTGGGTTAGTTGAGGGGGGTTTACTGTAATTTACTCTAAAAAAATTGATGACATTTCAAAGCCGAGAAACCTCAAAAAATATTCAACATAAACTGATTCCAAACAAATTGATTGCATTTCAAATCGAAGAACCTAGATCTTGGAACGAAACAAATCCTATAATCAAATCCTAAAATTATAGGCCTTGACCACTAGGGGTGTGTACGGATCGAGTGGGTCGGGTTTAGCCCCCGAACCCTTCCCGACATATCAAGTAACACTATTGTTGGCTCTGAATCGAACAAGTGATAAGAACCGTCGGCGGGCCCAATTTTTTACGTCGGGTCGGGTCCGACTAAAAACCGAATTAATCTATATAAATTGGTCGGGTCGGATAAGAAACGCACCATCCCAAACCAAGATCTAATTTTAACAGAAAATGAATCCGTACCCAACCGAACCACATATTTGACCCCGGCCCGAGACCTTCGGATCGGGTTACAGGTTTTTTTCACACCCCTAATTGACCACCACCGGGTCCAGTGCCCTTGCTCTCTTCAAAATAAATGAGCAATCCCCCATTTCCTCCTCCTCCTCCTCCTCCCTCTCTCTCTCTCTCCAAAGTCTAAGCCGTCCATCAACAGGCATGGCGATCAATCCAAAACCAAAACCCGCCCACCTCTTCTCTCTTCTCCTCCTCTTCTCTCTCCCCATCCTCTCCCTCTCCGCCTCCGACGCCCCAACCGTCTACGAGCTCCTCCCCAAATACGGCCTCCCGAGCGGCCTCCTCCCCGACTCCGTCAAATCCTACTCCCTCTCCTCCGACGACGGAACCTTCGTCGTCGAGCTCGACAAGCCCTGTTACATCCAATTCGATTATCTGGTCTACTACGACAAGAAAATCACTGGGAAGCTCAAGTACGGCTCGATCACCGACCTCAAGGGTATTCAGGTCCAAAGGCTGTTCATTTGGTTCGACGTGGACGAAATCAAGGTCGATTTGCCCCCTTCTGACAGCATATATTTTCTGGTTGGGTTTATTAATAAGAAACTCGATGTGGATCAGTTCAAGACCGTCCGTTCTTGTGGGGCCAAAAAGAACAGGGCTTCGGTTCCCTGTGGCCGATTGTGGAAGCGGGTCATTGAGGTATCCATTGGTCTTTAATTTTTGATAGTTTTGATTGGTTTTGTGCATAATGTACTTGGGTATGTGTGGGTTGATTGGATACTACTATTTATGAGCCTTATGTTCCTGTGTGGACATAAAATTGGAGATTAACAAGCCCTTTAGATTGTGAAGAAGGGTGGGAAAAGAAAAGGAAAAGAATGAGAATTCCATTACTTGTTTGGATAACTAAAAGTGGTGTGAAATGAGGTATCGGTTATTGAGGTATTGATTGATCTTGAATCGTAGCTCTTGTTGTCGTAGTTTTTTACTTTTGTTAATTGTGATTGTTGAGATATAGCTAAACCAACAAATACACAATTACAAACAATCAAGAAAAAGAAACAAAAAAAGCAAGAACATAGATCTTTACGTGGTTCCCAACTGGTTTTTATTACAGTATGTATCAATGAAGAAAAGGGTACCAGTTAAATCAGCTGCGTATAGCCATAACCAAGGATTTACATAACGGTAGTACCCCGAATATTCAGCGAAGCGGGACACAAATTGAATTAGTCTTCACAAGCCCAACATTGATTGGTTTGTGCTTTATGTAAATGTGTTTATTTGGCTTGAATTACTATTTGTGAGCCTTGTGTTCTTGTGTGGATATGAAAATTGAAGATCAACTAGCACTTTGGATTGTGGAAAAGAGAGAGCGGAAAGGATTTGTGGTTTCTCACCGAATCTAACAAAAAAATGGGCCGATAAAAACCTGTCTCTTGTATTCATTTCCCACATCTTTTAGTTGTATGATTAAGTTAGAGGATTTTCCTTTCTTTTGTTTTCGCATCCATTTATAACAGTTTGAAGGAGCTCTAAAGGAGCCATCCAACAAATGGGGACCAACATTAAGGCCGTGTTTGTATACAGATTGGTTGAGGGATTTCATAAGGATTGTAGAGGATATATGTGGGGAAAGGAAGATTAAAAAGGAAATGTAATAAGATATGGTGAATTGAGGACATGAAATGTATTTTGTAGGTTCCTTATTATTCATTCCCTCGACAAATTTATGATCAAGCAAAGCCGAAGCATGGACCAAGTAAGATTTAGTAATCAACCAGTGATAGGAATTAGAAATTTTGGATTGGGTAAGAACGCGTTCCTTTATCGTACGCTATAGCACTCTGGACCTTGAGATATTACCACAATTTAGACTCCATATTAGCATCTATGTTATTCTCGTTTGGCATTTACTTTTACGCATAGCTTTTCCAGAAATCTGCATTCCCCCTTCTTGCCAGCTATACAGACATCACTTCTTTGTTTCTATACTTCAGAGTTAGGGCTGTGTGCATTCTGGTCATGAGATAGAGGCTAAATTTTGGGGACATGGCCTCTAAGGTCCGTTCTTTTCGTTCTCTAGGTTCTAGGCGTGAAACCTGCATCTGGGAGGGGGAAATTGGTGTTGTTCTCTAGAATAAAAGTTCTTTGTTGAATGAGCACACATGAAATGCTAAGGGTTGGCAACGTGGTGTAGCTAGGCCTGAGGAGCTTATGCAGAGACCTGCAGTGTCAGTTACTGTAATTTTATGGCTTTTTTTGCTGCTTAGACAGAATGTCAGCTTTCTGTGGATTGTCAGCATGTGGTACTAAATGCTTAACAAGAGTATAGGTGAATGAAACCCTAAATGCGGTGTCTTGTGGTAGCCTTACCTGGTCTAAGCGCCTGGAACATGTTTGTATGTGCGGATTACCTTTGATAAAGATAAAAGCATTCGTGAAATCTCACGGATAGTTAGAAACTCCTAACTTGGAGGGAAGAAAAAGACACAAGACGCTGTCAAGGAGCTTTTAGAGTTGTTTTGATTGTGAAAGACTGAAAGTTAGCAGAAATGGGTCAAGGATGGAAAAGGGGGTAGTGTAAGGTGAAGTGCAAAGTGGAAACACAAACATGTTTTAAGGACTGAGAACGGGATGCTGTAAGTATTTGATACTATTTTGTGAGAGCTTTTCTGGAGAAAGGATTGGATTAAAACCCATTTTGCTATAAGTATTTGGAGTGACTAGTTGATCTCAATTTTCCGGTTTTTTTTTTTTTATCCAGTGTTATTTCAAGGAAATTCCCTATCTTGTTAATATCAATTGTTCAGTGTATATTTAGACTCTATGTATGATTGATGATTGATTGTCTTTGTCTAGTTAAAAAGGACAGCTTACAGTTCACAGTTGAACATACATATGCCCTAAGGTTTAGTAGAACCGGTTTAGTTTAGTCCCTTTTATATTGGTCAGATTGAAGAGCAGTTTATTGCCCATAACTTCATGATGGCTAAGGTTCGGGTGATGAAGTGGCTATATGTTGCTCTCAAGTGCTTATTATGTCATTATTCCTTGATAGCACGCTGGTGGTATCGAACTCCAGACTAAAGGCCCTGAGGCCTCTGCATAGGTTATTACTACTCCTTACCTTTGTCGACTGGGTCGTTAAAATTCCTTTCTCTGCTTGATTGAAATGAACTAGACCCTGCCTCGCAAATGCTTAGATCTTTATATTGGTCATCACCGATAGCAAAAACGGGTCACAAAGTAGCTCTATCTTCAGATATGGTTTTATTCATTTGAGCAAAATGGACTTGGTTAACTACCTTTTCTCCAACTAGCATCCTTGAGTTTAGGAAACTACACCAGTGATTATAGGGACCCTCCCCCTTCTCATCACTGGTTCCCAGTTTGTCGTGCTTTTTATGTACATTTTTAATAACATCATGTCATTATATCTATTCCACACAAGAAATCGTCTATATGTATTCTCATGACATCATTTTATGTCTTCCTTCTCTTTGTATTTCCCATGGGTCTTTTCTCTAACTTATGATGTTCATGCTTTGAAATATCGTCGTGTGGTGTCTAATGTTATTCTCCTCTTGCTTATGTTAGTATTTCTTTTTTTAATTTGCAGCTACCCACTCCAGTCGATGAAGTTGAGATGCTAATTACGGAGTAGACAAGAAGAAACGCCTCTGTTAATTATGACAAAATAGTACTAATTGGAGGCATCATCGGACCTTGTAGTGTGTATTTCAAAATGCAGCTGGAAGAGGGGTGATCTGAAGAAAATACGTGTGTGTAATATTGTACATAGCTTGTTATCAAGTTTCGGTTCTTGATGTACCAGTTTCTTTAACGAATCGGGTTTAAAGGAACAATTTATGCTAGTAATATGGAATATATATGATGTTCACTTCTTTGGGCTTTGATTCGAAAATATGAGCACTCTAAATGACTACATATGTAGCAGAGCTGTGCTATGTGCACAGCAAGCTGTGCACAGCGGCTGTGCACAGATCCCGTTTTCTCCCGCCTCGGGTGGCATAAATTCTGAAGTGATTTTGGGTGTTTTGTTAACGCCTCTAACGATATCGAACGAAGCTCATTTTTTACAGAGACCTTAAACGACATATTTTGAACAAAATAAGCGGCTCCGATCATCTTTTTGCGACCCGAGGCGGGAGAAAACGGGATCTGTGCACAGCCGCTGTGCACAGCTTGCTGTGCACATAGAGTTTCTGTATGTAGCATTGGGCATCAGGTAAAACATGTAGAGGTAACCCACCGGAGCTGTAGCAAAAGCGGTCTTCATAGGGCAATTGTCACCGTATATGGACTCGCACTTGGGTGATCCATCTATGACCAGGATGAAGCTTGGGTGAAACGAAGTGGAGGTCCGAACCAACTGATCATCTCAAGGGTCAGTGAAGGGAGATGGCAGGGGACAAAGAAGTGGTGGTAATTTGCACTTGCAAGCATGTTCGTTTATGGTTCGGCTAAATAAGCCACGGGCCGGGCCGACCGGGCTTTTTCTTTTTGGCGGGCCGGGCTACCTACCATAAATTGAAGCCCAAGCCCGGCCCACGGGCTAGTCCAATTGGCGGGCGGGCGGGCCAACGAGCGGGCTTAAATTTCTTTGGGCAAAACTAAATCAAGGGAAAAAAGAAAGGGTTTTGTGGGATTTTGGGTTAATTGGCGAGCTTGTAGGCGGGCTTTTGGGCAGGTGCCACAGGCGGGTTCACGGGCCGGGCCTACGGATGGGCCAAGTAAAAATTCATAGGCCCGAGCCCGCTCATTACAAACTACGGGCCGGGCTAGCCCGCCCGTTTTACGGGCTCGGGCACGGTAAAAGCCCGGCGGGCCGGGCGGGCTTTGAACGGGTCGCGGGCCCTCGGGTTAAATGATGACCCTTAGTATTGATATACCGATAATACCCAAACGACTAATTTTTCCAATTCTCAAAGTTAAAATTTAAAAAAAAAAAAATCAATCCTGGCTCGAAGCCTCAAGTTATACAAATACCAAAATAATATTACAGTTTTCATTATTCATTCTTCCGAATACTATTTTCAAATAAAATGCAATTTTAACTCCTCCTTTATACCTCCGAACAAATGAACAATAAGCACGAGATGCACGCCATGTCGACTTCCTCGCTTTTTACCTGAAAATGATAGGTTGAGCTACACTAGCCCAGTAGAAAAATCTAAACTCAAGTTATATGAAAATGCGGTGAAATATGCACCAAACACGAAAGAGACTCAACAAGTGAACATAAGGTACAAGAGGGGTTACCAAAATGATTAACAAATTTAGACTTCGGGACTCCGGGCATCTTAGAGATAATCCTAACCATCCATACGTCAACTAGAAGTAGCATTAGAACTCATATCAATCAAACATTAAACGACAATAGTTCAACCATCTAACAGCTTTTCGAATGAATACCACAAGCCACTTCCACAAACCACTTCCTCTTTTCATGCCATCTATCATAGAGCCTCATTTCATAAAACTTTCCTTTTGGATTTCCAAAACAATTTTGAGAAAAACTCAGGACCATCACAAGTCAAGCTCCGTTGATTCGAGCTTGAATGCCGGAGTCCGTTGATTTGGACAGTGTCCAAATACTGGATGCGTTGATTCGCTCAAGAATACCGGAGGATTTTTGATAAAATCCTCTTTTCAAAACAAAATTTCTTTCTTTAACAAAATCTCAGTAGAATTAACCTTTATTCTCTTTTTCAACAGCCACAATCTTAATCAACACACAATCCAAACGTCAACCATAATTGTCTTCATCAATCGAGACATTCAACTGTGTTACCACACCTTGCGTCACATTGAATTCTCTTCATCATGCGAGACATTCAATTGTGCTACCACCCGTTGCGTCACATTGAATTCTTTTCATCATGCGAGACATTCATCTGTGCTACCACCCCTTGCGTTACATTGAATTCTCTCCACCTAGGTTTCCGTATTACCACACCTTGCGCTGCAGGCCCTCTAGAGTCTCTGTATCACCACACCTTGCGTTGCAGGACCCTCAATTTAAAATTATCAACTCAGACATATACACATGCATAATCAATCTGAATACAAGAAGACAACATTTTCTCAAGGTCACACTCTTTCATTCATCATCATTCGATGCATTACAAATTTATAAACACATCCCATCGTGCATTAATAGATACCTTAAGTTCACGTTATTCCTGAAAGTTTATCATGATGTCCTTCATTACGCACTGAACCCACAATGACTCATCGACACACCACATGCTAGGTTCTAAACGAGAATCTTATAAAACGAGCGCCAAGGAACCTAGGGAGCTCAACAAGACAAGATACGAGAAGACAAGTCACAATACTACCCATCAGATCACTAGACAAGCTTACTTCCACCCATAGCACTCACCACACTACCTCTTACCGTCCACGGTACTCCTATCAACCTTATGATATCTTCCCTACCCAATGACACTAATATTATACTCCAACGAGTGCCAAGAGACAAGATTCAAAAACCGAGCCATTAGGACATAAGCAATCATACTCGAGAGTGACTTAAAACATGTTCTAATCATATAGGGAGTCATAGCATAGAACAAAAACAACCATAGGATTATCTTCAAACATCGGCGGACTAACATGCCTCTACTTAAATGGTCATAACTTCCTGTGTACTAAGATTTTTCAAGTGATTCTAGCGGTAAATGAAAGCTAACTTCAAGACCTTTGAATCGATATAAAATTTGTATGAAATGGACATCGGACGAAGAAGTTATAGCCATTTGAAATTGGGCTGCAACTCAAAAACGGGCAGAATTTCCAGATTCGACCAAAATACGAAACCCAACCTTAAGCATGAAACAAAGCACGATCTAGGTACATAAACATCACATAAACGTATAAAAAGAGTAAAAAATCCCTACCACAATGGGTTTTGAGCAAAACCCTAAGAGAATCAAGTGGGTCAAGCCCAAATCTTTCAAGATTTTCAAGACGAGCTCCTCTCGAGCTTTGGTCAAAGACCTAGAGAGAATATAACCCAAAAATAGATAAACAAGCATGGATCAACAAGTGATCAAGAGGTGAGAGAGAAAAATGTGGGTGAGAGCTCAAAGATGATAGCAAAACACCAAACTTACCCCTTGTTCTCCAAATACAAGATTCAAGTGATTTTGAGGTTGGAAACTCTAGAATCTTGAAGATTTTGAGGTGCAAATCCAAGGATTTGGGTGAGAGATTGAAGAGAGAAGGGAGAAAGGCAATTTTAGGGCTTGGTTCGAGGTATTGGAGTGAGAAAATAACATAAGGGGTCTATTTATAGTGGTCCAAAAGCGTGTTGAAAATTGCAGAAAAACACAGCGGGTACCGGTACTGGGCGACTCCCAGTACCGGTACTGGAGCTTTCAAAATCTCAAATTGGCCAAGTTCTGGATACTGAGTACCGGTACTGGGAAAATGCAGTACCAAAACTGGCTGGGCAGAAAAGTGAAATTTCACCAACGGACACCAAACTGAACCCCATTCACTACCAATACTTCCAAACATCATTACAACCTCAAAATACGATATTCCACATATTTCAAACGATCAAAGAAAATATAATAATTTACGAGTCTCTACAACAAAAGCATGCGATCAACAGTAGTCCAACTGGCAAACTCAATATTAGGTGTTTGAACACCAGATGCATCAACAAGATAAGGAGGAGGTGTAGGTCAAGATCCATCAACAAAATGAAACAGTGAGGTCGCCTTCAAGGCATTTTCAACTTGTGTCTTCCATGCGAAATAATTGGATGAATCAAGCTTAATTGTGATGAACGACTGAAAATTAGCAATTAAGAAAGAGAGAGAAGGAGGAAGATACATTGTAGAAGTCGTCGATGTTGATGCTTAAGAGGCCAAAGATGAAGGTTGAGACACCATTGATGTGGATCTTAGGGTTTTTAAAGTTTGATTTTGGTTGATGTGATGAACTGAGGATGTGCGAAGATCTTTTCGTTTGACTTACGCCATTAGGGCTCTGATACCATGAAAACTTTTAGAGAGAGAAACTAATCTTGAATTATCATTTCTAATCTTTGAGGTTTTGTTACAGAATACAACGCACACAACTGATTTTATACAACACCACAACTAACTAATTGCACTACTAAACTACTTAATAACCTCGCTAACTAACTCCACTAATTAGCTAAGCTGGCAGCTTCATTCTTGAGTTGAGCTACATTCCTGAGCTGGGATAGAATTAGCTACATGCTCGGCTCCTTGAGTGCTTAACAGGGAGTACTTGTTTTCTGCAAGAAATGTAAAACTCTGAGATAAGGATTGTTATTTTTTACAGCTATCTTCTTATCTTTTCTGTAGATACTGAATTCGTCTTTGGGTACGACATTTTTTTTGGAACATGATAGAAATGCATAGATAAAGGATAACAGTTTACAAAGTACAACATAATAAAATGGCGAAAGAACAACAAACATATACAGACAAAAAGGAGCTAAGTAAACAAAAAGTGATGGTCAGTAGTCGCTCCGATCCAAAAAGCAATTCCTCGTGCAGCTGGAGTTGTGTGATGAGCACCCAATATTGTAAATATTTGGTGTGATTAGTCCTATTTTATATTGTTTTAACTTGCGTTTATTTAGCTTTTATAGCGATATTGCATGTAAGGTAGGTTTTTGTGTATTTCAGGTAATTCGTATAAATAAGGCGCGTTTGAACGCCAAGGAATGCTCCGGGTGCAACCAAGTGTTCAAGGCCATGTGCCACCCCATTGTGGTGCATGAAAAGACGTGGAGGTTGTTTGGGATGCCCAATGGTTAAGGGAATTGAAGAAGTGAGGATTTTTAAAAGCTACTCATCTTCCGACCAGCTGAGGGTAGAATCGTCATAACTTTTGATGTACAAATTACTTTGATCCAAACCACTTGGGTTAGAAAGTAGACTCGACAAACTTTCCAACGGTCTAAAGAACACCCAAATCCGAGTTCGGGAGTGTCCGGAGCGAGCCAGCGAAGTTGCCCAAAAAATCTGTCAAGCATGTATAGGTACTGGCCAACTCCCAGTACCGGTACAAGGCGTCCGAGATCAATTTTTCAACCCGTTTGAAGGCCTTGTACCGGTACTGAGGAATTTCCAGTACTGGTACAGCCTGGGAAATTCTGCAGATTTTTTGTAGTTTTTTCAACCTTCTATTTATAGAAAGTTTCCACTTGTGGAATATTTTGGGGACTTTTTGATCCTTTATAATTTAACTTTAGTTCCTTATAAATAGGCTTATATGCCATATATGGAATGATGGCCATTTTAGTTAGATTTAGGCCTATGTCTTTCTTTTTTCCTAGAGAACTCCATTATTGTTCTTCAAGCTTTTCTAGTCATTTCCTTCAAGAACTCTAGTAAGTATTTGTCTTATGTTAATTTCTCGTTTATTAATGTTGTAGCTACTTTTGGATCTTTGCATGAATCAAGTTTATTTACGTTTTCTTTATAACGCCCCGAATTTTGGGTACGTTAATGAAGCATTTATTACATAATAAAGAGAGTTTATTACATCATAAATATTTCAAAACGGTACATATAATCAACAAAGGAGAACTAAGGCTCCTAACTACTGCTCCGCTTGCTCTTTCCTTCTGGCAAGCTCCTCGGCTTCGAAGGCCTCCAAGGTGAAGATCTCGCCCTGTTCGTCTAGGAGGTCTGACACATTATACCGGCGTCGCCACCAATATAATATGTCAGGGTCACCAAAAGGCAACACCGTGAGCTACGAAAGCTCAATAGAGTAAACCCTACCCACTAACCCATAACTTACAAACAAAAGATCATAGAATCATACTAACGACGATAACACATCCATATTCCGTATTCAATTATCGTTGGTGTCCATGATTCTCTTTGTTTCTCCTATGCAATTCGTCGTAGACCGTGTCACCATTTTCCACTTACAAATCAATCTTTCAAAATCATTTGCATTGGCTCCGTACCGCGGATAACCAAACCTTTCAAAATCTTTTGCATTGGCTCCGTACCGCGGATAACCAAGCCACACACACCCAACCTCAGTTCCGCCACGCCGGGTTCCCGAGTATCCTCACAATGGTTCCGCCGCGCCGGGTTTCCATTGGCACACAATTGCATTGGCTCCTCTCCGCGGATAACCAAGCCATACCTCACCATGGTTCCGCCGGTCCGGGATCCCATGGGAACGCACACATACAACCTCACAATTGTTCCGTTATTCCGGATTTCCATTGGAATACACACACACCACACACAATGGGCAAGTCCAGCCACATTGCGGTTTTCAAAACATTTCACTCTTTTCAAACACGCCTTTTCATTAATCACACCCTAGGTGTCATATTTCTACTTTCTCGGTTCTTGTGTCTTGTTTACATGCAAGACTTCGCGGTAGTACTTTCACATCAACAATCATATAACATTCAACAAGATCATCCAACTCTATTCTATACCACAAGCAACACAAGCAATTCATATATGCATGCTTATATTCATCGTAAAGATCACAATTCGAATACTTGAGACGAAAAGTAATTCAAGATAACCTACTTATATATAGGATAAGTGAGTAGAGATTAATTTACCTCGATCCGAAACTAGTCAGGGCCGAATAAGCAAGTTGGAAATTTTACGGGTGGTGAAACTTTCAAATCTGGACCGAATTTCGGGTGGCAGTAACTCGGTCAATCCTTGGCCGAATATGCTTTTTCTTGGGTCCAAATCGAAGCTCTAGAAATTCTCTACAACTTTCGTGAAGAAAGTTGATCCTAGAAACTACTCTAAGTAGGAGAAAAATAGTGAAAAAGGAAGTGACAATAAGCTGTCTGGAAATTGGGAATCCAAGATTTTACTGAACTTCAGATGACAATATCTTTGTCATTTCTTCACCGATTGGGGTGGTTCTTGCCTAACTTGAAGCTCTCGAAGTTTTCTACAACTTCCCAGAAGAAAGTTGGTTCTAAAAACTACTATAAGAAGGAGAAAACTGAGGAATTCCGAAGGGCAGTAGGCTGCCAGGAATGGTTTCTAGAGAGAAGGAAGAGCAAATGCTTCAAGGGGTGAGTTGAAATGCTTGGAATGGCCTTCTATTTATAGGCAAAACCTTGGCTCTCTCTCCTCTTCTCAATGGCCTGCCCCCCTCTCTCTCTCCTTCCCTCAATTTGACACTTGTCATGAATCTTGGAAGATCAAAGGTAAATCTTAGGCTTGCATGGCTAAGATTGTCCTTTTTGGAAGACTTGGTGTGAAAAGAGGTGTGAACAAAAATAATTGTACAAGATTCTAGTGTGAAACAAATCAAGGAAGTACATTGGAGGTTAGTCTTGGCTAGGAAGAGTAACAACCAAGGATTTGGAAGAATAATGGAAGATCATGGAAGTACAACCAAATCCCTTCTTCTCTCTTCCTTCCTTCCTCTCTCTCCCTCTCCCTCTCTCTCTAGCCGAATTCTCTCTCTCTCTCTCTTTCTCCTCTTTTGCTTTCACAAGGTACACAAATATACATATATATGCAAGTAAACAATTAAACTAATGGATATTTTTGTACTTAGGATCAAAGGTAGCCTTTAAGGTCTAGATTTTCCTAATAAACTAAGAAATAAGCACATGGTACTTAGGGCATTATTTAAACCTTCCAAGTACTAGAATATAATATACTTAGATCCACAAGTACTTAAAAAGATCAAAAACCCCAATAGAAAATAGTTTATGGGTACCTTAGGAATCTTAGTACCATGTACCTTCCTAATTAAAATATGTAATACTTTCACATGTGGTTTAAAAGGAAACATTAAACTAATTAACCCCATGGTACTTTGAAAGATTCACCCTATTATCCATTGGGTAAAAATTCCCCTAACATCTATTATCTAATGGATAATAGTTATTAGGTCAATTTTATACTAAAATAAATCCCAAAAGTACTTTAAACTAATTAAAAAGTCTAATTTTTAAATATTCTTAGTACTTTGATCAAGTACACTTTTAATGTAAGCAATTGGGGTTCTATTATCCAATGGATAATAGCTTCCCTAACAATCTTTGTCCAATGGACAAAGAATAAAACCAAAATAATTAAAAGAAAAGAATATTCAATTCTTAGTCTAGGGTCAAAAAGGTTCAAAAGGGTTAATGAGGGCAAAACGGTCCAATTGAGGTAATTAGATAGCTTCCTAGTTTAGTTCCTCCAACCGGATGGTTAGAAGCTAACTAGGCTTGCTAAATAGGCCAAGGCGCAAAGAAATCAAATTTGAAGGGCAAAAACGTAATTATGACAAACCACAAGGAAATTAAGGCAATTAAAATAAAATTCAAATATTTAACGAAATTTTCACTGATCGAAAATCAGGGTCGTTACATTCTTCGATTAAATCTTTCGCTCAATTTTCTTACCATGTCTAGTCTTTTAGTTATGATTGAGTAGTCTTTTGGCTAAATCTTGGGCTACTCTTTCCCAACGACTTAGGTTGTTATTTGGTTCTCGAACTCTCGGGCTTAAAATCATGATTTTCGGAATTGAATCAACCTAGCCATTTTGGTCTGAGCGAGGGGTGTTAACTCCTTGGTATGTTGTTTAGTTAAGCGGTCTTGGCGAGTGGCATATTGAGAGCTCGTGACCTCCTACGTGTTAGATGCATTAGCAAAAATAGGTTGGTTTAGTCCCGATAAATCACATCTTTTGATAAACGTAGTCGTTAAAGTTGAATCTTTCGGACGTGAGCACGCGATCGTGACTCTCGCTTGAGTTATAATTGAGACGGTAACGGCCTATGTCAAGGGATAGACGATCCCTAGACTTGCCTCTTTTTAGTTCATAAATCTCTTTTCTAGTCTTTTTCTTTGGCATTTCCACCTTTCAAAATAAAACCAAGTTGGCCGTCTTAAACGCCGCAATCCACCATATTAAACCTACAATCCGATTAAGCTATTTTCGATTCTCTATGGGTACGATCCCGACTTTTCGGTTATTATGCTATCGACGACCTAGCCCTACGCTTAGGGTGTTTCAACCTTATTGGAAGGCGAGGTTCGGAGGCTAAGCATTGTGGAGGGGGACAACAATGCCCTTTTAGCTAGACAATGGACTTGGTGCACGTCCTTGCGATCAACCTTAGATTACCTGCAAAAAGCTAGCTTCAATAGTTCTTGCCTAAGGTTGTGCAATAAAAAGGTATCCTACATAATGAGGTTCAGACTGGCCTGGTAGCTGCAAAATGGCATTTAAACAATTAAAAATTGTTCGTGCAGTGCCCATGTGATGGCCAGTGACATGGCCATAAGTTTTGTTTGTAGAGGGGTCGAGCTGCAACAAGAAATAGAGCCGGGGTAATATGACTTCTATTGATGACTACATACATCTATTAATCAAATGAATGCAGTTTATAGTACTTGTTATAGAAAGCCTACAGCCACCGCACCAAAATGGGGTGGCCGACCATCGCACGTTGTGTGGGGCTCACTTTGGATCTCGTGCGGATGATCTAAGTCATTCAATAATTTTTAAAAAAAATATCGAGTGGGCATCGCTAAACATCAACTCTATCCGATATGTTTAGCTGCTCGGATCAAGCTTCTCATCTTTCTGTATACCAGAAAATTAATCTTTTCATTTTTTTCGATTTTCCAAAGATGAGAAGTTTAATCTGAGCACCTACACATATCGGATCTAGCTGATGTTATGCGATGCCAATTCGATTTTTTTTAATTATTAAATAGCTCTAATCATTTATACGGAGTCCGAAATGGGTCCCACATGGCGTGCGGTGGCCGGACTGTACCGGTGCTTTGTTACTACTAGTTATCAAGAAGCTTTTTCCCGCGGATCAAAAAAAAAAAAAAAAACCTTTTTTCCCATCTAATAATCACGCATATGAACACGCATTATAAACACCATCAAGGCAATTTCAGGCCCCACCTCGGGTGCATACGACCGAAATTTTTGGGTGCAATAAGTAAACACGCTATATAATAATGAAGTCACAGTTATGAGAAATTTTTGGGTGCAAGTGGGCACCAACGGCTGCCCGAACAGTATATTCGGATGGTTCATTTCAATTTTGGACGGTTCGGATTTGGAGAGAGAAAAATGAGAAAGAAAGTGATGAAGGCCCCGTTCCAGAAACCTTTTTAAAAAACAAGTACTCACTTCTCATTCAAAAATAAGAAGGGCCATTCCAGAAAACCCAAATAAAAAGTTTCTTTCACATTTTCAAACTCAAAAATAATGTAAATGAAAAAAAAATTCAATTTTTTTTGCACCGTATTAAAGATCTCAATGAAATCTATCAAATAAGATCCATAGTGATAAGAAAATTATTTGAGTAAACACATGATTTTTTAGCTTAAAATTGCCTTATACAAAAAATAAGACTGTTTACTATGATAATGGGCGCCGGCGGAGGGAAATCGTACTTGCAGCCGCGCCGGGCCGTCTCCGGCCACTGGACGGCCGATTATCATCATATATACACGGAAAAGGGGTGCTCGGATCAAGCACCCTACACACCTCGGATGCAGTTGATTCCCACGTGGGCCCTCTCGGTTTTTTTTTATAGAATTTTTGGACGGTTCGAATCGGCCGTCCGGTGGCCGGAGACGGCCCGGCTCGGCCGCCTGTACGATTTCCCTCCCCGGCGCCATTGGTACCCATATAAATTCTAAAAAATAAGCATCTCTTTCTTATTTTTTGGGTAACAAGCCTTCTTATTCAACAAAAAATAAGTTTTTATTTGGTTTCTAGAACGTAACCTGTGAGAAGAGGAAAATTGTTTCAATCTGAAGCGCACAACACACTTTTAAACAATCCAAATGTACTGCTCAAAGAACATGTGGGTACAGCTAGGGGTGATACCGGTCCGGTTTCGACCGGTTTGGGTGTATTTTTCGGTCGAAACCGGTTATCCGGTTTGAGATTTTTAGAATCGGAAACCGGTTGAGATAAACCGGTTCCGGTTTCGATCGACTCAACCGGTTCCGGTCCGGTTTATCCGGTTTATCCGGTTTTCATTCATGAGCCATATTTTTGGTCCAATACATCAAAAAATTCATAATTCAACCTATAAAATATCAACCAAAAATCTATAATTCAACCTTTTTTTTTGGCCCAACAAAAAGGATTAATTTTGAGCCCAATACATAAAAAAAAACTCATAAAAACATAATTAAGCCCATAAAAACAGTTTTTATATAATAAATATATTTATTAGACCAATATATACTACAAAATATCAACCAAAAACCCATAATTCAACCCCTCCCCTATGTTTTTATATATATATATGTATATATTATACATATATATAACCGGTCCGGTTTCAACCGGTTTTTAAAACACATAAACCGGATCGAAATTATTTTTCCGGTTTATAAAATTTTATAAACCGGAATCGAATCGAAATTATTCAACCGGTTTAAAAAATTCGGTCCGGTCCGGTTTTTCCGGTTTCGATCGATTTTCCGGTTTCGAATAACACCCCTAGGTACAGCCATGTGAAACACACCCCGGCACCCAAAAATTTCTCCACAGTTTCATCCTAATAATTCAAATTCAATCACCTCTCTTACCTTTTACGTCAAGCATCTGCCCAGTAGTTGACTTTCTCTCTCTCTCTCTCTCTCTCTCTCTCAACCTCACATGGCGTTTCTCCACCGGAACCCCCTCACCGCCCCTTCAACCTCCCTCTGTCTCTTCTCTCTTCTCTTCCTCTCCAACACCCACCTCCTCTCTCTCTCCACCACCACAACCACCGCAGACATCCACGACCTCCTTCTCCAATACGGCTTCCCAAGAGGCCTCATCCCCGACGCCGTCAAATCCTACTCTCTCTCCTCCGACGGATCCTTCTCCGTCAACCTCGACCGGTCCTGCTACGTCCACTTCGACGACGAGCTCGTCTACTACGACAAGGTGGTCAAGGGAAAGATGAGTTACGGGTCGGTCTCCGACGTGTCGGGTATCCAGGCCAAGAAGCTCTTCTTGTGGGTCCCTGTCACGGGTATGACCGCGGATTCGGATGCGGGTATGATTGAATTCCACGTCGGAGCTTTGTCCGAGAAACTGCCGGCCAAGCAATTTGAGTCCATTCCCAGTTGTAAGAACAAGGGGGCGCGAGAGTCTCTTGTTGAGTCAATCTGAGGTAATTTTTTGCTTTTGTGTATATCAAGGTAAAAAATTGAATCTTTTGTCTGTATGAATGCATAAAATGAATCACTGAAGCCCAAGGGCTAGTCCAGTTAGTTGGTGCGGGTAGTTGTTGGGTTTGTTCTTCACATAATTGATCAAGGTTCAATTCTTGGTTTAGGTCTCAAGAAAGTAATTTTGACTGAATTCCCTAGTCCTGAGTCTCCTGATGGCCTTTGACTGGACCGGGCAGGAATTTGTTAAACCGCGTAAGCTGACCCGAACACCCTGATTGTCGAACAAAAAATTGATAATAATTAAAGAAAAATGAATCCTTGTGCATATGTTCTGTGAATTGCCAAATATCTTCTGCTGCCTTTTGGTTGGCCTTTTTTGCTTTAGGGATTTTACAGATGACAACTTTCTGCATGGTTGATTGATGAATTTAGAATTATGTTGCATGCCTTTTCTTATAGCACCAACGGTACTTCCTCCTCAAGATTATATGCTTTGAGGGCACGTCCTTTGTTTGAGAGGAATAATAGTGAAGGGCCATAGAATATCATACCTTATGTATTCTATTGGATCAATTTTGATGATTGATGAGATTTGTACTAATACTCTATCCCATAGTGTTGTATATCCCACACTTTAGAAGATTCTATATGATGCAGATTAATCCCGACGGTAAGAATTTTACCTTACGGTCCTGACCACCAAACCGTGCAGATTCTATATGTAGCCCTTTTGGATGTGTAGTCATATCTAATATCCACTAACTCATGTCTGGTCAAACAAATGGCGCCTCAATTTAACTATTTGTCAAACCAAACCAAACCAAATGAAAGTACGAATTGTGCTATATAATCCAATCAAAGGTAACAAATCAATATTGATGTTCACAACAGCATTAGGTCAATCCAGGCCTTCTCCCACCTCGCATTTTCATGTAATAATAATAAATCTATGTCGCTTTTGTTAACTGTTGCATCTACTGCTCTGTTAGGTGTGACCATGTGACTGAATCACCTTAGCCTACTTTTTCTAACTTCTCCTTAATTGTTGCTACCGTTTCGTTTTTCTGACTGTTGCATGTGCTGGTCTGTTAGATATGGCCGAAACACCGCAGGCTTATTTCTTGTGACTTACCTTTAATTAGTGCTACCTCTAACAATTCATGAACATTTTCGTTCTAATCCCATCTCTCCTATTCTTAGTTAGGAGTGTTCAGTAGCCTTCTAAAGTGGCAGGGGAAAGCTTGTTTTCAAGAACTTCGTTGATTGAATGACTAGGAGTATGGGTTAGGTGTAGTGAAATTATACCACAATTCTGGGTTGCAGATTTGATGACAAAAGTAATCATCATTGGTTCACCTCAATGAAATTTGCCGTCTCACTTGAGGCTAGAGTTTTGGGTTAGGAGGGGGCAAAGAGAGAGCCGACAGAACTGAGACAGAAGTCGACTGGAGAAACTAACGAGGGAAATAGCAGGAGGGACTTAAAAGTTTAGGGCTAGAATCAGCTACTGGTTTACATAAGTCACCTTTCGCGGTTTCTCAACGCTGCCGAGAACTATCCATTGTGTACAAACTTTAAATTATTGGACCATGGTTGCAAGCTCTCATCATCTAAGAAGCGTGAATACAGATACGGATGAGAATATGAGGTTATATGGACACGTTTTCATGTAATCTTCAAGATATCTAGTTCAGTAATTCTGGGCGCCATTTTTGTGTTCAAAAGTTTCGAAAGAGCTCAATCCATCTCAACAAACTGAGCAATTTTTGTTCATTGCATTTGCTCTCTGACCCCAAATTGTCAATGATTTTTCAAAATTGATTTGAAATAGTTTCCTAAATTGATCAATGTTCCTTAATCTCTTTGCAGGTGCAGACAAAGCTTATTTTCCGCCCCATGCCGTGCATTTTCCCCTTGGAGCAAATCTAATTTCATCAACTTATGGGAAGGCCAAGCGCATGACTTCGTATAAACCTGTTACTGTACAACATGTTTTAATAGACCCCATAAACATTTCATCAAATAAAATCCGGTCAGTGTAAATTTCCTTCAGTCTTGGTCACAAACTTCTTGTTCAATTGCAAAATACAGCAGCAATGGCTTGGTTTGGTGTCAATTTCCTTCAAATCTATCTTGTGATTCAAGTATACCCTTTAACTTCTATTTCAGTCTTCCGATGATGTAGAGAGGTTGTTCCTGTGTTTAAATCAAATCGCTGATGGATCGATCATGGCAGAGAAACTACCTCTCCGCCACGGCGCTACAACAAGTTCTGATGAATTTTCTCAATAGACACTAGTCGCTGACATAGCTTTTACAGTGGAAATTCATCTGGAATTGTGTTCGAAAAGCTTTGTTAATTTCACATTTTTTAAATTACGATGGACTTTGACGCGGTAATTTCAAGAAACAAAACAAGCAGGCAAGCAAAATGAATGAAATGATTTGATGCATAGCCACAAAGAAGTAACCCAAATGCCGATTAAAGTTTCATAAGCCATCTATATTCACAAAGAACCTCCAAAATTACAGAACTCCTAAACAAGATACCACATGCAAAGAACATAGTCCCTGAGATCCAAATGAGAAAGATTTACAACTTTGAAAACTATCTGCTCTCTCTTCAGTCTTCATAAATAAAACAATGGCCTCTAAATTGTGTTGCTAAAACTAGAGGTAAAATTACCTTCACCTTATAAATGCAAGCGTTCCCTCTGAATGTTGAACCAGACATGCAGATAAAGATTCCTCTAATGTTCGTTTTCGGCCTCCAATTTTGAAACCCACCTTTGATTCTGATCTCCATTTTCGATTTCTTGAAGCCAAATTTGTGTAAAGCAAGAAGACCACTCTCGGATTCATTCTCCTCAAAAGATTCAAGGCAACAGAAGGCAAAAGGAACGGATGCAAGTGCGGTTTAGAAGGTGCAAAACCTCCTAAAATCGAAACTTTCGTAACTTCTGCGTAGTGACACTGCCATGAAAGATGAAGAAATGCAAATGGGGATTCTAATGCTTAAAACACCTGAAAAAGTGTCACGCTTGAAGCACTTGACAGTGGACAATATGACTTTTCAATCCGCTTCGCCCAGCTATACTTGACCATATATTTGTGAAAAGAGTTCGGATGTGACCTTTCCCGGAAATATTCTCCCAAAGGTGAGGGTTACTCTCCACCCGATGATCAGGACTTGATACATCAACCAGACTGATGCTCATGTTGTTTCGGATAATGCAAAGCTTCCCATTGAGAGAGACAAGAGCGGCCGCCTCCAGAGCTCTAGAGCTCCCCAAATGCAGTTTGCTATCTATAAATTTGTTCCAAGAATTGGTAGTCTCATCGAAAACCCTAAGTTTGCACCCGTCTCGGCAATCCAAAGCATAGAGCTTCCCATTCATTGAGATGCTAGGGTTCCGCCAACCAGAAACCATCCCATCACCAATCGGATTCCAGGTATTTGCTTCAGGAGTATAGGCTTCACTCAGGACCTCCCGATGAGACCCTAGTCCTTTTAGGAACCACTTTCCATTGTAAACAACACCAATAAAAGGCACCATAGCCGTGCTCATTTCTGCTATAAAGCTCCATCTATTCTTGTTCGGGTCATAAACCTCTGCAGAACGGAGAGTCCTTTGGATTCCATCACATTCGCCACCAGCCACATAAAGGCAGTTGTTTATGACACAAGAACCAAAAAAATAACGTTTCCGCAGCATATCCGGTGCCCTATGCCACTTATTTGTTCTAGCATTGTAGTAGATGACCCGCCTCATAGACCCTTTCAACGGATCTTTTCCTCCAAATAAGTACAGGTGGCAACCACTCAGAACAGCGCAACCAAATCCAAGTGCTTCGCTATATTCCCCAGGAACTGGGGGAAGTGGCTGCCATAGCTGGTAGGTTGGGTCATAAGCATGCCACGAAATCCTTCCATCACGGTCTCTTTTAATGATGTAAACCCACTCCTCCGCAATTCCAAGGCTTTTTCTAAGGGAATAAAAGTAGTTCCCCGAAAGAAGGCGGTGCCATCTCTTGCAAACGAGACGGAGTCTATTGTGTTCAATGCGAGGGACTCGAATGAGACAAGCAATGGCGAGATCGTCAGGAAGACCCGGTAAGAGAGGCGGCTGGAATCTTGTCCTCTCCCTTCGCGAGTTTTTTTTAGTCTTGTGTGCACGAGGATTGATATCTGGTTGGATGCATATTTTGGATCCCGGAACGAATTTTCTTGCCCCAGCAACGGTTTTCAAGCCCGAATCTGCTTTACAATAGCAGGACACAGAATCAACCTGCAAAGGTACCAACAGTTAAGACACAATTAGCATAACAGAAGTGGAAGAGGAAAACAAAACCGAGAAGCCAATGACGTATGGTTTGTGGACTCCGGTGCAACGGACCCCATGTTGGTGTCGGATGCAGATACATGTCTCACTGTGGCATTCATTTAATTACAATCTCAAAGACACAGGGACATGATAAAAATATGCATATTCCGTAGTGTACATGTTCTGTTTAAAGAGTACGTGGGGTTTACAGGGTGCCTTACAGCATTCCATGCATAATCTAAGGCTTGTGCATGGTTCAATATAAATTCGAACCATAAAATATGCTTGTTAGGTGGATGTCCAACAAAACAATCGGGCTAAGATCCTGTCCAGCATCGGTATGCAAGTGCCGTGTGTGACACTGCTAACACATTTACTATAAACATGCAGAAGAGCCCATGTAACATATAGCTGATGACCATGTCAAATAATCATTCTCACAGATTAACACCCTTCACATATTTTTTAATCACACCTCCTCATGAGTATGTATCTACACCTAGACCGGATAAAATTTAAACTACTCAGGAGAATGCGGGAAACAAACAATCGTGAGATGGTAACCTCAAGTCTCCAAATGCGCAGGTAATTGGCATGTTTGGGTAGCTCTATAAGAGCCCCCAAGGAGCTCAAATAGTACACAGACAAGTAGATGCGCATTTGCTCTTACACACATGTATAAGCATTCAACCACTTCATTGAGTTCTGCTGCAACGAAATATATCAAACCTAGCACCTATGTGTCACCCTTCCAAACGAGGGGGAAAATGACATGATACAATGACATATTCAATACAACAATGGGATAAACAAAGCAGGTGCTTGCCGCAGTTCCGCACTCATCAAGGACTGGTAGTGATATACTGGAGGAAGGTGCGGATTGCGTCAAGTCTGCTTGGCCCTTGTGGGCTGGACAGAGTTCATACCCCTGGAGTTCTGGAGGATGATTACTTGCAACAATTTTCAAACAAACCAGTTCATTCAACCACAAGAAGTTGAAGCTACAACACTTCCACTCTAACACATGTAGCTTTTGATTTCATGACCAGTCTGGTTCTTTTTGTGAAACTAAATCACCCAATAGCAATGATGTAGTGAATCAATGGCTTATAATGAATTTAAAGGATTCAATTTTTTTGCCTTCATCTTTTTGTTAATGGGCGATGGCAAGAGTGGCACACATCATCTGCAACTTCCGAATTCTGAAACACAGGTATTTGGCGTTTTGGGAACCCTATTCATCTTCCTGAGGAAGGGTGTCCCATACTCTTGAATTACTTGAATTGATACTACATACAACTCCAATCTTCAACAAATTAAGACTAATTCCAGAACTTAGCAGTTCTTTGTGCACCCACCATATTCACACAACATCATACATATTCTACCAAGTTAGATGAAAACAACAGAGAAAGACAATACTAAACAGAATGCAAGGCGCATCTTTCAATTATTTCCCACTTCCTCATTCATCTGGTAACTAATATGCACTCGATGTCCTACCTAATGCTGGACCATGACAAGTAAAGATAGAAAAAAATGGTAGGGAGAGATGGATAGATAATTCCCCCGAAACTGAGAACAATCAAGGAAGATACACCGGTCAGAGAGAAAAAAGGATTAGAAATTGGGCTTCTAATCATATTAGTTAATTAGACGCAACATTGTAATGAAAGATAATAGACATGGTACACTGAATGCCCACTATGCGTCAATCAGTGTTTGCCAGTACCCATTATCAACAACCTATTGCCGAGGGAAAGAAAAAAATTCTAACCCCGATGCCAGCAAAAATCACTCAAAAATATAGATTCAAGCCAAATATAGCTAAATCAATAAGCTACAGAAGTGAAACAATAATAGTTTCAAATATGACTAAAACAAAGGATGTGCCTACAAAATCTACTCAGCTACTCTCCCCCTAGACTCCTACCCTTCCCAAAAGTGCACCCAAATAGAAGGAATCCATCTAAAGAACCGGCGCAAGTTTACCAAAATTAAGCTGCAGAGGCCACCAAAGATATTTTCTCCAATCTTATTCCAGATAAGTAACTAAAAGTCACCCATGACTGGAAACAATAGATCAAAGGCATCCAAACTTGCTACTTATACCAATTCACAACAAATGCAGCAGTCCAACACCTAGATGCAAATCCCCATTACTTTTATGATTAATGAAATTTCTTTGCCGTTCAAAAAAAAAAAAAGCAAATCCCCTAAACAAACAAAGTTAAATTCCCATCAGAGATTCAGCATAATTCCATGTGGAGATCTTCAGAAATGAATGAATTGAAGAAAATGAACAGTAAAAAGATGAAAGATCAGGCGGGGCTCACCAGTGGAGCTTGAACTCGGAAACCCCTGTGTGCATTTGGAGACCGTTCAACAGTTTGGTCCATCTCACAACAAACAGCTTCATAAACCAATTTCTGGGTCAAACCCAAGATCAAGAATCAAAATTGAATTCCTTCCACAGACCCAGATCATATAAATTAAGCTTCAATCTTGCAAATCGGATCCCCAGAATGTTAGTACAAATTAAAGGAATATTACTACTATAATGTATACGACCTCAAAAAGTGCAAAACCCAAAGAAGCTTTTTGTTTTTGCCTCTTTTGTCTCTGCAAATGCAAACAAGGATACAAACAAGCAAATTGAGCTTTTACTGGAGAAGTTAGAGCTACAGCAACCTCAAAAACTGAGGGTCACACCTCTCTCTCTCTCTCTCTCTCTCTCTCTAACAACTGAAGACTACAGCTGGAGTGCTGGACCCAATAGTCTGCAAAGATCTCTAACAACTAATTTTGTATGCAGATTTGATACTACTATTTAATACTTAGATTTTCACTTTTAATGTAATCTGTTGAAAGTATTTGTCAACTCTCACGTAAAGGACAAAAAGCTTATCTTATTGCTGGCATTTAAGTATTGTATACATGTAGTAATAATCTTTAACTAATTTTTAACTCACCTACAAAAAGACAAAGGCTTATGAGGACAAATATTCAGTAATTTATTGAGAGAGAGAGAGAGAGAGAGAGAGGTGAGTGGTTGAGACTTGAGAGCAAGATCCATGGGAAATTTTAATGTGGAAGAAAAGTCTGGGGCTGTCAAAGTTTAGGTTGCAATCAATGATTTATGGGAAAAAATTTCAGTGCCGAGCGGGTACCACGTGATGTCCGCTCGCGCATCCGAGCTGTTCATTGCGTGTTTGAACGGCTCAGATTTAGAGAGAGAAAAATGAGAGAGAAAGTGTTGGGTGAGAGGAGAGAGAGAGTTTCAATCCGAGCCGTCCAAAAGTGAATCGAACGGCTCAGATGTGTCGAGTGGGTGCCACGTCGGCAATACCCGCTCGGCATTGAAAAACTCCTCATGATTTAGGACATCTGCACATGTTTGAAAGAAAAAAAAACTATGGGTATGTCCACCAAATATCCACGGAATTGTGTAGGATCCAAGTAAAAGTGAATCAAGAACATTTTAATTTGTTTAAAACATATTTTTAAAAGTCTTTATAAAAATTCAGCTTATTCGAATATTGGTAAGGACAAAAATTGAATGAATTAATCAAGCTTTTATCGCTATTCAAATCAGCTGATTTTTTTTTGCAACATCTCTTGAAATAATTTTTTAACAAATTTAACAGCTCCGATTATTAATTTGGTGTACATTTATTGTTCGTTGTTTTCGATTACATCTGTTCCTTATTGTATAACGGTTTATGCTGGGATTTTGTTTGGAATCTCTCTACCTAGTCCCAAACGGGATTCTCATATCGGCACCTCGTGCTGATTTGCTTTTGTAGGGTGTCATGCGGTCCAGGATTAGGTAGTTTGGTGCACTCCTGTATTTTGCGATGTAATCTTCGCTTTCGGGCTTGAATGAAATTGACATCTTCAAAAAAAAAAAAAAATACCGATAGTTGGGCTCGTTCATGTTCGACAATGTTAACTTACTTCTAAGGGTTTGTTTGGACCAAACTATTTATTTTCTTCTTTTTTGACGAACTACGCAAACGCAACATATATTGATAAAATCAAATGCAAATTGCGCAGCCCATAGACCTAAAAACAAAATACAACAAATAAAACAAGAAAAGCCTCATGAAAGTCAGCTTTGGTGTCGGACTCATCATTCCGCTTAAGAAGGTGGTGGGGAGAATCAAGGGTTGCACCATTCTCCACACATGCCCAGTCCCGTCCCGTCGCAAGTCAGAGGTCAAAGCCGAAACAACACCAGATCTGCTGCAAACGCCGTACCATCGCCGTCGGGGAGCTCTAAAATCGTCGCCTAAACCTATCGGTAAGCAAGAGCCAAAAACTAGATCTGGTTCTCCAAATTAAATCTAGCTCCCCAAGTCCAAAAATGATGGGGAGATCTTCTCTCCCTAAAAGAGAGTCTCGACCATCTCACACCCATGGAGCTAGAACTATGTGCACGAAATTCTTTTTACCCTAACACACTAATTGTTACTACTATATATCACATCCCTTTTCCTTCTCATCTTTCCTTCAACCAACTCTTCTCACCTTACAAAAAGCACAGAAGGAGTAGAAGAAATGACAACTAAGGAAAATTATGAATTAGGCCAAGACTAGTTTCCCTCACCAAACTCTTTTCACTAAAAGTAGATTAGCGGATTGAACACACTTAACAGCCATATAATAGACACAACGAAAGTGGACCAATCACATTAGTACGTTACTCTCATGAGGGCTAGATTCCATCTAATTTCTAATCCGTGATCTACACGCAAGGCTTAATAAACCAACAAAACTTGAATCACATATAGAGATGGTCCCCCTTTCAAATTCACTCAATATTTGTACTACCTCATATCACCATGACTTGTTATTAAAAGCTTTTTTCTAAACATTTTCTCCTTTTGAAAATCGACATTTCGTTAGGCTATGATTTGGCCAAAGTAGAGCTCATTGGAGGTGTGTATATCTGTTACCCGCGTACGGACATGGGCACAGATCGACCAATTTTGTCTGAGTGATTAGAAAGAAGCTGAGTTCTTGACTTTACGAGCTCACAATTTCTTCCGAACGATAAAAATATCATGAATAGAAAGACTAGCCAAAAGGCCGCTATTAAATTAAATTGATTGAAAACATGTCATGTGTCGGGCTTTACCACCAACTCCACATAATTTGGTCCTAGAGTGACCTTTCATAATGATATTTCATAGGGTTCCCATCATCCCTTGGTCCTTTCCTCTTCACAATCATATCTTTCTTTAACCCATTATTATGTTATTTTGAGGTGAGATTAGCTAGTTTCATAAATGATTATTAATTTACCATAATTTCCGCCTCAGAAAGAAAACAAGCGTTAGTCACAGCTTTGGTGGCTTGCAGGCAATCACAATATAAAATTTTCTTAACATTTTTGGCACTATTCCAAAAATCTAGAAACATATTAGCATCTTTAGCAAGATACCTAAACAATTTTCTATCAAGTGAACTTTACCACCTGACCTCTTTTGTGCTTTTTGATCCTCTACACTATGAACGAAAAAAAGCATAGTAATGTGCACAAAAATTGATTTGGGTCTCTAGGTCTGCTTTCGCTGATGTCTTTCGGCTTTGATTTTGGAGCGTGGTCCCTCAGCAAAACGTCAAGCATGTGTTTAGATCCGAATGCCAAAATTGAGTCTGTTCTTTGGTTCTGATGAAGCAAATCAATGGATTTGAATTTGGGTTTCATGTTTGTTGACTTAATTGGAATCTGATTCTTTCAACATTTTTGTTGCAAATTGAATAAGTTTTGTAGTTTGGGCCAAATTCTACATATGGGAGTTTGAAGTCTTGCAAGTTGTGTTTCACTCGCTCCCTCAAGGTGTTCGACTGGCAAGGTTTACTAGCAAACTGGGTGAAGAAGATGGTGTGACTGGACCTCTCCGTCTAGGTTTGGCGAGGAATGTTGGCAACAAAGTGGGCATAGGGAGAATGTAATGATCACCGATGGTTCTGATAGGCTCCAGCGATTTGTAGTTTGTGGGAGGGAGAAGTCAGGTGGTTTTGAAAGGAGGGCTAGGACGGTTAAGCTAATGCTTGTGGGGACGACCTTGCACCAGCTGTGGTCGGTGGGGCCGATGGGTGACCGGTGGGGTGGGATGGGTGTGGATCAGTGTGAGACCCCATATGGGAAGTTAGTCCCACATTGGGAAATTGGTAAATGATGAAATAGTATATAATTGATTCCGACCAACTACTATATGATTTGAAGTTAGCTTTTTGAGTCACGTGGTTAAAGGTTATACATATAATTTGGCGCAAGGCTTGAGGTGCTTAGGTGGGGCTTGTCCCCTCACACTGCTTGGTGCCTTGGTGGGTGAAAGTGTTGGAATCCGCGATTCCAAGTGGAGAAGATTGTGAAACCCTACACTGAAAGTTAGTCTAATTGATTCCGACTAGCTACCGTATAACTTGACCCACGTGCTTAAGAGAGAGAGAGAGAGAGATAGATGAGCATCTTCTAGACGGTTTGAGTGTAATGGATCAAATCTTATAAAGTTCAAAGGTGTCATTAACATTTATTTATTGAAATTTGAACGTTTCTGGGACGTTTGAATCATAGTTGGTTTTTTTGAAAATTTCTCAGGAAAAAAAAAAAAAAAAAAAGACATGCAAAGCAGATGAGCAAAAATTAGCAATCAAAAGGAGTTGAATTATGTTCACCCTCCATTTAAGAAGGTGAATATTATACTCTTTTCTATTGGTTGAAATGGTGTGGCTCCATTTAAGGAGGGTGAACAAAATTGTACTCAATGAAAAGAGCTAACAAACAAAGTGAACCCCAAGACTGTTAATAGTCATTCATTTCCCCACTCCATAGCATAAAAAACCATTCTAGAATTACAAGGACCAAGGGGAAAATTCCAACATCAGAAACAATAGCAAAAATGATAACCAAAAAATGTTCATAATACTACTTTCTCCTATAAAAACCAAGCGAAATTCGCCACCACAAGAACTATGTTCCGACAAGGAAACCAAACCGCAGCCAAAAAGTGGGATATCATATCAGTCCCACGCGCTTGACATACCCGAACCACCACCATATCCTCCACCACCATGTCCACCACCATATCCTCCACCATAACCACCACCAGACCCAGCACCACCATAACCAGAACCTCCGCCGTGGTCTCGTCGGAAATCCCTACCGCCAAACCGCCCTCCACCAGAACGACGATTCTTCCCACCGCCACCATAGGAAGATCGAGCTGCAAAGCGGGAAAGCCAAGCGGGTACTTCCTGATTCGATTCTTGCATCAACTCCGCCAATGACCTAGCAAGCGAAGAGTTGTTCTCGTTGAAGAAGGCAGTGGCCAACCCCGACTTGCCAGCTCGCCCTGTCCGGCCTATCCGGTGGACGTAATCGTCTATGTCATTAGGAAGGTCAAAATTGACCACATGCGCAACGTGGGGGATATCAAGACCACGTGCCGCCACGTCTGTCGCGACTAGAATCGGCGTGTTACCACTTTTGAAGGACCTCAATGCATATTCTCTTTCCTGCAGATGCCAAAACACAAAGACGACTCAACACCACCAGCAGAACAGGAGAAGAATAAATCTCCTTCGTTTATTACAGTACATATTACTGTAAAACTCTTATATAGCTTCCGATGTACTTGTGGGTGTACAAGGTTAGTGCCCCTTGTTTTTGCGCCTGTCTAGTATAATTCAGGGGAAAAAGAGAGCTCACAACTATTCCAAAATATCTACAACAAAGAGGAAAACTGCAAATTTCAAGAATTGAGGTTGATTTGTTGGACACAGAATTGTAACACAGGTGAATGTGAAGGTGAGACATGAAACACGAATAACATGTGCACAAATCTTCTCTTCTTCCTTTTTTTTTAAATTAGTTACATTCAAAACATGAACCTAGATGAACATAATAAACTCCCCAGCACAAAATTGCCTGAAAAGTAAAACAAATTTACCTGCTGCGTTCTGTCACCATGAATAGTAGTAGCAGGAAAACCATTCATACAAAGCCAATGTTCTAGTGCATCAGCTCCTTTCTTGGTCTCCACGAAAACCAGTGTCAGAGCTTGCTACAATACCGAAAGCAGAAAATGAAAAATCAAGTACATAATAAAGACTAAAGTTAAGATTTCTAAGGACAAACTACAATACGAAGAAAGAGCAACAAAAAGATTACATAGCTTCCCTTAAAATTGACATTAAGATAGCTTCCTCTTAACATTAACCCATTAAGTACACTATCCAGAGCATTTTAACAGATAGAACATTCCACTGCAAAACTGAACTTCTTCCATCCACCTTTTTTTTTTCAATTAAAGATTTAAAGAAAATGGCAACAAATGAGATGCATCAAATGTACAAAAAGCCCTAAAACGAGCCGGCCATACCAAACCAAACGAAAACATGTCAAAGGCCTTTGCAAAATAGCCTATATATTTGATTCTACAAACAATCAAGCTAGTCCCATCCTCTTTCTTATAAGATTTCAATCTCATCCTTGCAGGTTAAACACTTATACCCCATGTTCTTCGCACACCATAATTAGAAAGTCAAATGACATTTACATAAAGGATGTCTCAACGCCATTTCCCCATTCCTCATGTTCATACTTGAAAATACTAAAAGTCCAGAACCACTGCAGATCAAAAAAGCCAAGTACAATGTCGTGGTGACTTTCTTTCACATTACTTGGCTTATAAATGGAAAAAAATTGGTAAGAGTGACTCAAACCCGCCAAAATCATTTTGAGATTTATCACCAAAAGTAAAAACAAAATTTCATACAAATGAATCAAGGTGAATTGGTCATAAAGTCTTGGCTCAAATATATGGAAGTCAGGAACACCAAGCCCTCCAGTCTTACCTTGCCATGAACACCATTTTCCTTCTGCGCATGAAGAAGGTCCATGAGGTGGCTTCTCTTGTCAGATTCATGGACAAATTCCACCCTTTGTACAATCAGATCAGTACTAGAACCAACTCGTCCAACAGCTAGAAAAATGTACTTTGCAAGAAAATCAGAAGCCAGTCTCTGCATATCAATGGAGTAAAAAACTTATTACAAAAATGCAGAAGACAGTAACCCAGAGTCTATGCTGTATCCAATTGCAATGCTGTAAGTGCAGATCAAAACGTACAATGTAACAGGTAATAATGCTGTAAAGGAAAGTTTGTGCTTTGTAAAGGAGTGTAGCCGGATAATTGGATATACTCATAATACATGAGTAAGTTGAATCCTGAATGTTCAAAAGATTTTCACTCACATACGATTACCCAAAGTTAAGATCAAACTTGAGGAAAACCTCATTTTTTTTCATGTGCAAGTGAACAATATCCTAATAGAGAGAACCAAACCTGTATCTCTTTCGGAAAGGTGGCGCTGAAAAGCAATGTCTGTCTGACACCTGGTGGAGGCATGTCCATTTGTTCCACTATTTTCCTTATTTGAGGTTCAAAACCCATATCCAGCATTCGGTCTGCCTCGTCAAGAGCCAGATACTTTATCATCTCCAGTGATACCCTTGCCCTCTCCAGCAAATCTACCAACCGCCCTGGGGTTGCCACAAGTATATCAACCCCTCTTTCCAGCTCTCGGAGCTGCCCAGATCAATTTATGAATCAAAAAATGCTTGAAATGCTGCAAAGACTGCACCAGAATGGAACAAGAATTCTGATACAGCAACAAGGATGCAACAAAGAAGTGCCTCACCTTGTAGCATGGTTAACTAGGAAAAAATATAAATGCTCAGACTGGACACCATCTCAGCAATACGATGCTCAAGTTTAACTCTGATACGTATCATTCATGTCTGTTGTTTAAAAGTTGGCATCTTCACATATACAAGCACATCAGTGTCCACACAGCCCGACCAAAAATACAAACAATTATTTGCAATCAAACAGAGACATGATCCCTACAACAATAGGGGTCTATAGACTAGATACTAAGTTATAAGGCAGTTAATGATAGTATCTACTTCCTGTCATACTTATTAGGATGGTGATACTGCCACGAACACTTCTTTTAGTGCCACAACAGTGTCTTGTTGTGTTACAATTGTACCCCTAGTCCTTCTCTCTCATCTCTCTCACACACTCATGCCTCCCCTCCTCCTTCTCCCACTCTCTGATCATTTGCTCGTTTTCTACTCACCCATTCCAATCTCTGGTACTCTTTTTTCACTTGTGAAATTCCCAATTAGTGCTTCTCAATCTTTGACAACTGAACAGAGCAAGGCCAATGGGTTTGCGTCCGCAGATCGGATCAATGCCCTTCTTCTTTGGTGATGATGACGATGATAACTTCGTTTATCAATGATCATTGAAATTGATTTCTATAGTACGCTAGGTTGTTGTCACATGAATGGGGAATAAGGCCATCTTTCCCCAACATCATATGTGGAGAGTGGAGACACAGAGAGAGATGGCTAATTCCGTTTTTCTTTACTTAACCCCCCCCCCCAAAAAAAAAAAAAGTGTCGTACTTCTCTCTCGTATCTATAATCTGTAAATGTGGGTTCGGGAGCGGGCCATCATTCAATTATGAAAGGAGATTGAAGGGATCAAGGAATTTTTTTGCTTTCTTCTCAGCCAATAAAAAAGAGAGAAGAATACAACGGTGGAGGGGGAGAGGATATGGGCTCATTGTGTTGACGGTGAAGGTGAAGGCAAAGGGAAGCAGGGAGATAAAAGGACATGATTTGTTCTGTTTGAGTTTGACAAACAAATTTGGAAGAGAGAGAGAGAGAGAGAGAGAGAGAGAGAGCAGATGAGGGAGGAGAAAAGTTTGCTTTGCTGGAATGGGCAAATGAGTCAATAAGAAAAACATGTCGTGTCACTAAAAAAAAAGCATTGTGGCTTTATCACCACCCTACTTATTATTTACCGCACACACTTTATAGAATAGTTTACTTCTCAAAGTATACACATGTTTGTCCTAACCTTCAGTTTATTTTCCCCATTCAGCCAACATCCTGAGATTTTTAAAATTACAAGCATAAATATTGGTCAGATATAACATTTTATTCCATCTATATAATAAGTTTTGAATCCAAAAGACAACCTAACACTCCAAATTTGTCCCCTGCATAATTCTCCACCCTCCATTCTATAATGGCATTTTTGTAAATACTTTATAAAAGTGATTTTTTTCCAACACAATTCTGACCGAAAATTAGTGACTAATTATGGTAATCTATAATTAAGGAAGTTATCCTAATGCTATAATGAGCCAAAATTTGAATTAAAAATAATGAATACATGTTATGGTAATCTGCTTGATTATCTCCAAAATTGAAATTCATCCTAATCTTGAGAGCGCTTCATCCTAATCTTCAGAGCGGCGCTCTCTCTTTCTCTCTCACAACGATCGCCCTCTCCCTCGCACGCCGAGCTTCCTCGGCTTCTCTTCTTCCCCTCCATCTGGAGCATCCCAAAAGCCCTCATCACCGACGAGCTCTCCACCGCCTTCCCCGGCAACAGCGGCTTCGTCACTTGGGCCCACGAGGCCTCCTCGGCTTCCTTCTCTCTTCCGTAAGGACCCCTCATCCTCTCTCTCTCTCTCTACAATTTAATTTCTGATTTGGTATTTTAAATGGGTTTTGTGTTTTCTTTTAGTTTCAGCAGTTGAAGCAACAGCAGGGGACGACGATTTGGGGGCAGCCGGAGGTGGCGCACCAAGTGTTTCAGAACAGGGGAAGAAACGGCGGCAGCCGTCTGTCGGGTTTGTCTCTGGTGGCTTGACCTACACTGCAACAGTCTCAGCAGCAGCAGCCATCCGTTGAGGGCTTTGTTTCTTGGGAACAGGAGTTTTCTTGCAGAGTCGAGTATGTAGTTTATTTTTATAGGGTTAATTTATTTGTGTTTTCCCAAATTTGATTTAGTTTATTGGCTTTACAATAATCAGTTTAACAGGATGGGTGATTTACATTTGATTTGGTGTAAGGTTTTCTAGACATTTTTTTGTGCTCTATTGTGAACGATTTACTTCGGGATGTAGGGTTGTAACTGGTTGATGCATTTTGGAATGGGTGCGTGTTCAGGTAAGACGTGGCTTGAAGAATATTTGCTTCAACATAAGACACGTTTACGAAACGTATGCTTTGTGATTATGCTTTATACTATGAATAAGCTAGCTTTCAATAAGACCATTTGTAATTAAGAGGGTTTGGAGTTACTTGATTTCTAGGGCTATAAAGGCCTGATTTGTGCTTATCTATTGTGCATGTAGGGGGTCAAGCCTCATTCTTAGGTAAGTTGATTCCTCCTTCTAAATTGAATTTCTGTGTTGGGTGGATGAGTTAGGAGACCTGGTATATTTTTTAAGACAACTTTTTCTTTTTCCCTATTAATTGGTTGTTGTCTCTGCTTCATTTGTGCTAACTACAATGGTTTTGTTTGTGTCCATAATTGTTATTACCTTTTAAGACCATTTGTTGCTTCTTATTTTGGTTTTGTTTACAAATTATTGGATGTTAGCATGTGCAACTAATTTTTCCATTCTGCTGCTTGATTTTTGCAAAAAATGTGGAATTTTCATTTAATTTGGCCTCTAAAAGCATGAATCCTATTCTAACTATATCTAGGGTAGTGTTTTTGGTTCTAATTTGATGGTATGAACTAAGAAGCTGGGTACAAGTTGAAATTTTTCACACACTTGGTGTTTGGTTTTGAAGGGGATCATTATAGTGGGGGTGGTAGCCTTGGTGGTGTATTTTAATAATAAGAAAGGGGAAGGGGAAGCTAAGAAAAACAATCCTAATCCTCATCCTGATTTCTTATTTGTTTGATTATTGATTTGCTTTCTTTTTGTTAATGCTAAAACTAGATGCAATGTCGAGTCTCATCAGGTTTGTTTTCCCCCCTCCTCTTCTCAGGTATCATTCGGTGACCGTGTGGAGCCCTAATTGCGTAGTGGTTACCGGACCTATTTTGGAGCTCAAGCAAGGTAGAACTTTACAATTTATCTTCAGTTGTGATCCTATCTTTGCGCTGTTTTTATTTGGCTTCGATATTGGCAATATATGCCAAGACTTGGTATGCATCACCCAAACCTTTACACTACGAAACCATGGCTCTAGCATTCTATTCTGAAAGAAAACCAAATCTGCTATATTGTTAACATGCATCGCAATAAAAATGCCATTCAAGTAAAAAATGAGATTACTGCAACTAGCAAATTGAAACCGTGTTACATAAGAATGATTTTTTTTTTTCCCGAGGTAACAAAAATGAACCCAATAGGAAAATATTGTTAACATGTATCATGCCATTTGTATTGCATTGTGCTTCTTTATTATGTTTATATGAAACGAGGGGTTTGTGTTGCAGGTGAAAAACTGTATGGAGAGCTAAGGGAAAATATGGCAATAGAGATGGGTGGGTGGCTGCACGAAGATCATATGTAGTGGTTTTCTGCACAAGAAGAGTGTGAGACATGACGCCTGAGTCTTCAAATGAGTATAAAATTTGATTATGGTAAATACTAGATAGGTATTCCAATGAGTTAACTGTGGGTTAATAGGGGTGAGAATCTAACAGGAAATTGTGATGCAAGATGGTTTCATGGTTAGTAGGGTTAGAATTTTTTTTGTTTGAATGTGTTTTTTTTTTGGGTCAGTTTATAAAAAAAAATATGGGTTCAGTTTCTAAAGTCTTCAATTGCACATGATTCTCTCACGATCAATTCTTCTATTGCTCTGATACAAATGAATTTTGTTTTGGGGGCTCGTGGTTAAAAGTTGATTTTTACCTTACAAGTTGTTAAATAACACCGGAAGTGATATCTTTCCATATCTTTCGCTCTCTATTATATTTTAGAGCACAGAATTTGACATTGACAGTTGGAGCTTAGGGGTTAATGCTATTTCGATACAACAGACCTGTACATTTTCGTTATTGAATAGACCTACTCTTTATTTTTCTCTTTCCAAAAGATTGCAGGCTCAAACTTCCACACAGAGGACCAAAATTCAATCTGAGGGGATACTAACGCAGGTACAGGAGATTATGTTTCAGCTTAAATTTGATTCTTACTGTAATCAATATCATTTAATTCGTTTTCTCCTTTTTTGTTATAATTTTTTTTTAAGCATTTGTGTGTTACATTGGATTGCTTTCTACACACATTTTATTTTTATGGGCGGCCGTTTAAGTCTTGCTTTAATGCGTACCTCAACTCTAGCCACACGTACTTATTGACCTGACTCTGTATTGACTTTTTTTGGCTATCATACCTCAACTCCAGGTTGTATAAGCTTTTTTGAGTGCCCATTTTTTTCATTTGTCAATACCTCAGTTGAACTATGTTGGTGGAATCTTTGGTATCATCAAAATCCTATTGTGGTAATTTGATGCACGAAGTATAAATAGCAGTGAGTTCATGGAAATCTTATTTGTTATGGGTTATAACCTTTTTTCTGTTGACATGATTGATTCATATGCCTTGGGCCATTTTTTGCCCCTCTATTATAACCTACTGTAATATTCTGCTACAAACTTTTTATTTATGTGTAATACAAGTATGATTGTAAAATAAGCTTATTCTTTTTTCTTGATCTACGGAGTAGGCTATGTCCTACAATACAATCTGTCTCCGAAATCATCCTCACCCATGAACAAAGCTCTCTCCAAGAGCTCTAGCACAACATCTTATCGATTTAACGGGAACAAAGTCCTCCCTATCCAAAAGTTTTAGGGCCCGATAATCCTCACCTTATCTTTAGCAACAACTAACAACCTTCTTATTTACTGGTAACTTTGTAATCCTAATCTGTTAAATGGGCATTGATTATGAGCCGCAATTTATTCAATCAAGGTGTCTATTTTTAAGCGCAACTCCTGCTATGTCAAGGGAATTATCCTACGGCTTTTAATTTTATCTGAGGCTTATTGATGTTAACTATCGTGATGCTTCAACATACTACGTTTAGTGTTCTGCTTAGATTAACTACAACTGGATACTTGACTGTGTATAGATGAGCAACACCTATTTTTCAATGACCAACCCTTAGTTCAATAACTGGCTTAGTAATCTAAGTAAGTTAGCATAGTGCTGTTTTTGAAAATACTAAGGACATGCATAGTGCATACATCCATTTTCCATTAATGAGTTTGTTGTGATGCTTAGCTAGGGTCTTGCTATTAAATCGTTTTGACTATCCAACTTCAATCTTTGTTCATGCAATCCCATTAGTTCTAGAAGAGTTCTGATTTTGGTTTGGTTTGGTTTGGTTTTTGGTTTTTCAGGTGTGATTGATTTTGAAGACTATAATAGCCGTGATGGGATTGTTGGGCCGTGATTCTTGGTAGTTACAGTAGTTAGTTAAAGTGATGGCAGATTGTATGGATAAATGCCTTTAGGCATGAATAAAACAATGAAACTCTATTCTAACAGCTCACTATGTAATTCCATGCTAAAAAAATATTTTAGCATGAAGTACTGTGTAATTGGAGAAAATACTTATGAATTGTGGCAAACTTAGCGTTATGTTGTGTGGTGCAATTACTATGAGCGTCAGTTTATTTAGGAAGTCTCAATCTTCCTCACCGTTCAATTTATTTAGCCTTTTTTTTTTTTTTGGGTTTTCGGTACTTCTATTATTCTTTCATTCTTTTCGGGTTGTCATAAATATGTGCAAGATTTGTAGGACTATTTTTAAGATTCTTCCACTCTTTCCGGGTACTTTTGTCATTCTATGAATATGCTTGGATTATTACTTTTTGCATAGTTGAATTTTTTGGATAGGGGTTGATATATTGCACGCGAGTTCAGTATTGTTTTATGTGTGCTAATTTTTCAAGCCGTATATGGCACGTGAGTTAAGTATTTATTTGTGTGTGTTGATTGTTCAAGCTGTGCGGCTGTGCCCGGCATTCACTAGTTAATGTACAAAGAATGACTAAGCCATCCCATTAAAGTCTCAGCAAACTAAAAATTCAGTTTTGAACATAATCTGTTTACTTAGGATCTGGGTCCAATAAAGGACGAATGATCCCTAAGTCCTTATAATAATCAAAGCATACTTAGATGAAGAAAATAAGTGAAAGTAATATCCTCTTGCTCATGCTTCCACAAGTAAAGCACCACCATCAGCGAATGAAAAAATTATAAGTTACTATCAATGGAAAAATCATCCAAAGATAACGATTCACAACCAAATCGCAAAACAAAAGCATAAGGTCCAAGACACCAAACAAGCAAAAAGGACCACTACCATGCCCACATAGATAGGGGAGTGAGTGTATCCATCAAACATAAAACAGAGAACTCTCAAAAAGCTAAAAATCATATTACCTAAAATATTTAGAGATAATATGCACCTAATGCAGGTTACTGGTAGAATAGTTCCAAGTGTGGATACTTATATAAGTTATATTGAACTTATAGAGTCCCATCTTTGTATCTCGGCAAGGATTCTAGATCGAACTTATAGATTTTATTGGTGCATTTGCTACATGGATACCATCCCTTTATAATTTATAGGAGATAACTAGATAAGTAGGTATATATGTTTATCTCAGACATAACAAGTACAAAAGAGGAACCGAGGCACAAAAAAGAATGCAAAGTCATTTTGTATACTTTATACCAGCTAACAACCCCAGATGCAAAACATGCAATCTGCAGCAAAAGGCGAAAACATTGCGTTTGACACTCAGATTGACAATTTATGTAAAACATTAGTAAATATAATAAATAGCTCAGAGAATGTTCAAAGACAGTTCAACTAAAATAGGAGAACTTAGTAAAAAAATTCAGATAAAGTTCAGCGCTAGCAGACCTGTTGGCTAATAGGTGCTCCACCGTATGCAACGACCACCTTGACACCAGTTTGATACGCAAATTTCCTAGCTTCTTCATGAATCTACACATAGAATTACAAACTTCAAGCTCTTAATTACGCAAAAATTAACCAAAAACAGAGCATCTAACAAAAAAAGCCCAGTATCAGAAACACACTTGCACTGAGAGCTCTCTCGTTGGAGAGAGAATAAGAGCAAGTGGGAAAGCTATACGCCCACGAGGTCTCTGTGCAAACTGGCCCGTCATAATTCCACTGATTATTGGGAAGCAGAAAGCAGCTGTTTTCCCAGACCCAGTCTGGGCACAAGCCATCAAATCCCTACCTGCAAGGGAAATTGGTATGGCATGTCGCTGCACTGGTGTAGGCTTCACATACTTGCACCTCCGTATATTTTGATTGAGTGCTTCACCCAGGTCGATTTCTGCGAAAGTATTCACAGGAGGCGGCACATTATCCCCACTAGTCTCAACCGGAATATCTTCATATGCGTCAAAGTTAATCCCGGTATTCTCCTGTTCACCCAACTCTTGCTCCGTATTGTCTTCCTCTGCAAAGGGGTTAACTTCTCGCTCCCTCCCCCTATCCCAACCACCACTTCTGCTGTTCCAACTTCCACCGCCACCACTGCTATACCCAGTTCGACTATTATCATTCCTAGGACCGCCAACCCAACGATTCCCACCAGATGGGGCGAGAGTTGATCCACCTTGAACTGGAGCTGGACGGTCCGACGAAGGTGTTTGATTGCGTAGATGTGGAGGAACGTACGTTGAACGAGTTGGAGCCGAAGTGGTACCAACACTCCCGTTATTTGCAGCAGAACCAGCAGCAGCTTTCTCAGCTGCAGCAACTGAATCAGCCCATGAACTCCGCATACTCAAAATACAATTCACCCTTTTCTTTCTGAATTTCCCCCAAGCTTCTACTAAAAATTCCAATTCCAGAAAATTCCTATAGTTGGTATGCAATATCTTGCAATAGCAAAACAATTCCCCGATTTTCGTCACAATCAAAATTGACTATCCTTCTAAACCAAAACCTGATCAAAAAACGAAATTTACCCAGAAAATGATACATTCATCCAGGAATCATAACAATGCAACCATACCAAAAATAAATCAAAGACCCAACCAAGATCTGCTAATAGAAACCAAACATGAATTGCTCAGAAGAAACAAACGCAACCACCAACATAATCATTACATTTATAACTCCGGAAAAAAAATACAGAGAATCGCATCAACACAAGACATACATGGAGCATATGAATTTATCGAGATAGAGGGAGAGAGATGGATAGGTTTAGATAGATACAGAGAGAGAATATAATGCTACGCGTGGAGAGGAGATGAACCTGTGTATGTGTTGGCGTCAGAGTCTTTTGAAAGACGAAAAGCTGTTGAAACCCTAATTTCGCAGACGGAACGATCGGGAGCAATACAAAAATATCTTTCCTACACTCTCTCTCTCTCTCTCTCTCTCTCTCTCTCTCTCTCTCCCTCTTCCACACACTTTCTCTCTCTGGAGGCAATAGTAACGTGCTTTCGTTACTCCCAGCCCCCTATGCGTAAATGGGAATTAAGGGCCCATTTGGTTCTTTTTTGCTTTTTTGCCTTGTTTTTTAAAAAAAAAAATTCATTTTTAGTGATTGTTCTATTTCTTTCTTCTTCTTTTTTTGACAGGTCAGTGATTGTTCTATTTCTTATGAATAGTTTTTTGGTTTATTGATTTGTCTCCAATGTTTAACCTAATCATTAAAATAACTATTTAGTAATAAGTGACAAATAAGAAAAAGGTGTGGTTTCGTACTATTTGCTAATCTTCTTCCTCTTCAAACGGCGTCAAAAAATTTACTCAATTCCTCGCATCTAGACAAAACTTTGTATCTTTGATCACCATCAAGATGAAAAAGAAACAATAGAAAATACAACTACATAAAACTAAATAGTAGAAGAGTTTATGAAATGATATTCCAAAAAATAAGCAAATTAGAAAGAGGAACCCTGCAGTCCTAAAATAAGTCATTTAAAACTAACCATATAATCAAGTGTTTGTCCTTCATGAAATAACATATTCTCGAATTCATTAAAAGTAAATCCTTGAAGCCACTGAAGGATTTGTTAGGTTGCCAACACCTTAAAATTTGTCAAGGTGCGTCCAAATTGGTCAAGATATCATGTCATCAAAATAAAATAACCATAATATCATAGCAGTGATTGGAAACCCTGAGCCCGTCCCACTTTTCGAAAAAGTGGATTTTTGAAAAAGAAGGTAAATTTTAAGGTAAAAAATCATGTGTTTACGCAAATAATTTTCCTACCAATATGGATCTTGTTGGATAGATCTCATTGAGATCTTTTAAACGATGCAAAAAAAATTGAAAAATTAATTTTCATTATATTTAAGTTTGAAATTACCTTCTTTTTGAAAAAAAAAAAGATTTTTAGAAAAAGAGGAACGGGACCTACTCCATGAGGAAGAGGCCGGCAGTCGGAAAACTTCTTGCTTCCATATTCCTATTTAGCTGAAAACTTGCTTATTGACTGAGATTCAAAATTTCCTTTCATAAAACAATTGTACAAAACGAAACTCATGCTCCAGAAAACAATTCAAAGATATATCCAAATTCTCAAAAAAGTATTTTTGCTTCAGATATCCCTGTTCGGTTTATGTTTTGCGGGAGTTTTTTTGAAAATAATAAATAATAGATAATTGAAAATAATAAATGATAGATAAAATTTGTTTGAGAGTTTTGAGACCCAAAACAAACGAGACCAATTCCGCAAAACCTATTCTGAAAACCACCACAAAAAAATTAACAATGGAAAGAGCTCCACAAACAAAATGAACCAAAGGACTTTTAATAGTCAATCATTCCCCCGCTCCATAGCTCAGAAAAAACGTTCTAGGATTACAAGGGCCAATGGGGGAAATTCAAACATCAGAACAATGGCAAAAATGAGACCAAAAAAGGTTCAAAATACTTCTCTATAAAACAACTAAACAAGTGAAGTTCGCTACCACAACAAGAACTCTCCCTCAAAGATGGAACCAAACCGCGAGGCGAAAAAGTGGGATAATCATACTAGTCCCACGCACTTGTCATACCCTGACCACCGCCATATCCTCCAGCGTAACCACCACTAGAGGCTGCACCGCCATAACCGGAACCTCCGCCATAGTAGTCCCCACCGCCACCCCTATTGAAAGATGAATCTCGTCGGAAATCCCTACCACCAAACCGCCCTCCGCCAGAACGACGGTTCTTCCCGCCGCCACCATAGGAAGATCGAGCCGCAAAGCGGGAAAGCCAAGCGGGTACTTCTTGATTCGATTCTTGCATCAACTCAGCCAGTGCCCTAGCCAATGAAGAGTTGTTCTCATTGAAGAAGGCAGTGGCCAACCCTGACTTGCCAGCTCGACCTGTCCGGCCTATCCGGTGGACGTAATCGTCTATGTCATTCGGAAGATCAAAATTGACCACATGCGCGACATGGGGGATATCGAGACCACGTGCCGCCACGTCTGTCGCGACTAGAATCGGCGTGTTGCCACTTTTGAAGGACCTCAAGGCGTATTCCCTTTCCTGCAAACATGTCAATACACAAAAATGACTCCCCACTAAGCTGCCACCAGTAGCGCAGGAGAGAGAGCGAGAGAGAGCGAGAGAGAGAGAAGAAGAAGACGAAATCTTCTTTCTTCTATATAGTACTGAAGAAATTTAGTATAACTTCTGATGTACTTGTGTGTGTACAAGGTTCGTGCCCCCTTATTTTGGGAACCATGTACACAAGAAATCTAAAAGTAATAGTAAAACTGCAATTTCATGTTTTGAGGTTGATTTGTTGGACACAGAATGTACCGTGCCGGTGTAGCTAATTTAAGAATGGAAAGAAAATGGCAACATACAGGACCCAATAAAATTTGTATACGGACGTCCCCAGAGTCTTAAAAAACGAGGGGGAACCATGAAGGTGCTTATAACTATTATAAAAATAGTGTAACTGCAATGTAGAACTCCATCCAAGAATAAAATGGCCATTACACAGAGTAGTCTGTAATGTTTATTTTTGGTAGATCAACAGCAAGGGAGGTCCCTTTCCAATTTTCAAACCAGTCTAGGTGCTCGATTCCAAAATGGCAAAATCTACCAGAATTTGGAAATGAAACACAAACAAATGTGCAGTTATGCACAAATCCTCTCTTCTTTCTTTTGTTATACTTGTACCGTTATGTACTCATGTTCATGATTAGCCCAAAATCTACACCTACAAGAAGGTAATAAATTCCCTAAGCACAAAATTGCTTGAAAAGTAAAACAAATTTACCTGCTGTGTCCTGTCACCATGAATAGTAGTAGCTGGAAAACCATTCATACACAGCCAATGTTCCAGTGAATCAGCTCCCTTCTTAGTCTCCACGAACACCAGTGTCAGAGCTTGCTACAATACCAAAAGCAGAAAAGGAACAATCAAGTAGATAATAAAGATAACACTTCTAAAGGTAAACTGAAATATGCAGGAAGATCAACAAAAAATATAAAATAGCTTCCTGAGATAATACCATTAAGCACACTAACACTATCACGGTGTATTTTAAGAGGAGACAGAATTGAACTTATTCCATTCTCCTCTTTTTTCCTCAATAATTATACAAGAATGCAACACAAGATGCATCTCCCATGTTCAAAAAAGCCATAAGCAAGCTGGCCATAACTAACCAAATGAAAACGTGAGAAAGGCCTATGCAAAATAGCGCATAATTGATTATACAAACAATCAATAAAATCTTTTTCTTCAAAGATAAGATTGAATTTCCATCATCATAAGTTGAACCCTACTTCCATCCTCCTTTCTAATAAGATTTCAATCTCATCATTGCAGCCTGCAGGTTAAACCCCAAGTTTTTGAAGCAATAATTAGAAAGCCAAATCATATTCACATGAAGGATTTCTTGAATGCATTTCCCCATTCTTCATGTGGAAAATTGAGAAACATTAAGAATCCAGAACCACTGCCGTTCGAAAGCCCAATGAAATGCTGCAGTGTTTTTCACATTACTTATGCTTATAACTAGAAAAAAAAATGGTAATAGTGACACTACAGACCTACCAAAATTGGTTTAAAAATTATAACCAAAAGAAAAAATGAATGACATACAACGGTGAATTGGTTAGGCAGAACCCCCCAATCTTACCTTGCCATGAACACCATTTGCCTTCTGTGCATGGAGAAGGTCCATGAGGTGGCTTCTCTTGTCAGCTTCATGAACAAATTCCACCCTTTGAACAATTAGATCAGTACTAGAACCAACTCGTCCAACAGCCAGAAAAATGTAACTTGAAAGAAAATCAGATGCCAGTCTCTGCATATCAAGAGAGTAGAAAATTTAGCACACAAATACAGAAGACAGTAACCCAGAGTCTGGGCAGTATCTACTTGCAATGTTGTATGCAGATCAAAGAGTACAATGTACAGGCAATAATAAAACTGTAAAGGCAAAAAGTGGCGCATTGAAGAAAAGAGTGTAGCCGGAGATACTCATAATACACGAGTAAGTTGAATCCGGAATGTTCAAAAGATTTTTAACTCTCCTATGATTACCCAAAAATAAGATGAAACTTGAGGAAAACCTTCATTTTCTTCATGTGCAAGTGAAGAATATCCTAATAGAGAGAACCAAACCTGTATCTCTTTCGGAAAGGTGGCGCTGAAAAGCAATGTCTGTCTGACACCTGGTGGAGGCATGTCCATTTGTTCCACTATTTTCCTTATTTGAGGTTCAAAACCCATATCCAGCATTCGATCTGCCTCATCAAGAGCCAGATACTTTATCATCTCTAATGATACTCTTGCCCTCTCCAGCAAATCTACCAGTCGCCCTGGGGTTGCCACAAGTATATCAACCCCTCTTTCCAGTTCTCGGAGCTGCCCAAATATAAAACGTCATCAATACAAGGATGCAACAAAAAGGTGCATCACCTTCTAGCACGGTTAACTAGTAGAAAATATAAATGCTCAGACTGGACACCATCTCAGCAATACAATGTAGAAGTTTAACTCAGATACAAATCAATCATGTCTGTCGTGTACAAGTTGGCATCTTCAGACATGCATGCACATCAGTGTGCACACAGCCCGACCAAAAACACAAATAATTATTTGCAATCAATGTGAACCATAATCACTCCAATAAAAGGGTTCTATAGACAAGATACCAAATTTTAAGGCAGTCAACGATTGTTTCTACTTCCTTTAGTACTTGTTATTCACCATACACAACATTTTAGTACAGTTTACTTCAAAGTATACACACGTTTGTCCTAACCTTCAGTTTATTTCCCCCATCCAGCCAATATCGTGCAACTTTTAAATTTTTAGAAATAAATATTGTTAAGATATACATTTTTTTCCATTATTCCATTAATATACAAAGGATGACTAAGCCATCACATTAAAATCTCAGCAAACTTAAAATTCAGCTTTCAACATCATCTGTTTACTTCAGATCCAGGTGTGATAAAAAAACAAAATGATCCGTAAGTCTTAAGAGCATCTCCAGCCCTATCTCAGATGCAAACTCAAATATGAATTTGAGGGGGAAAAACCCCCTCAAAATGCAACTCCAGTCCTTACCCAAACCCATACCAAATGGAGCTTTACTCTTTTTGCCTACTCAAATTGTGTTAGAACACCCAACTCTCAACCTAAAATTGCAACGGCTAGATTCTGCCATTGGAAAGAGCTGGTCAAATGGAAAGTAGAATTTTTTTTTTAAATGGAAATTAAAATTTGATTAAAACAGTGCTTTGCCATTGGAAAAAGCCATATCAAATCAAGCTTTCAGTCAAATTTGAGTAAAAATTTAAGTCAAGGCTAGAGGTGCTCTAATAATAATCAAAGCCTACTTACTTAGATGAAGGAAATAAGTGAAAGAAATATTCACATGTTCATGGTTTCACAAGTGAAGCACCACCATAAACGAAGGAAAATTTTGATAAGTAACTATCAATGGAAAAATCATCCGAAGATCACGATTAATGACCAAATCACAAAACGAGAGCAAACGGTGCAGGACAAGAAACAAGCAGAAAGGACCGCTATCATGGATTTGTCAATGCAGTACCCAAGTAAAAGGGGAGGGAGAGTATCCATCAATCATAAAAACAAAAGTCTCAGAATAGTTCTGTTGGAGTTTGTCCCACATCGATTAATTATCTCCTCCAAAACTAGTATTTGAGCCTGGACTGCCTCTTCACTCCTTGCCAGCTAGTTTGGAGTTGGATGCTTTAACAAGTTCCAAGTGCGGATACTTTTATTTAACTCATAGAGTCCAATCTTTGTATCTCGGCGGGGATACTAGATTGAACTTAGAGATTTGGTAGGTGCATTTGGTACATGGGTAGCATCCATATAGAGTACCTTATAGTAGATTTGTAGGTATATATGTTAACGGTGCTTATCAAAGAAGTAAAATATGATACAACTGACATGGCAAGTAGAAAAGAGGACTGTCCTTCAAGACACAAAAAGTCATGCAAAGTCAATTTGTATTTACTCTACGCCAGGCTTACCGGCTAACAACTCCAGATGTTAACAATACAATCTGCAGCTAAAGGTGAAAACATTGAATTTAACACCAAGATTGACATTTCAAGTAAAATATGGGAAAACAAAAAAAAAAATTTACTAAATATAGAAAACTCAGAGAAGGTTCAGCAGAAAGGTCAATAAAAATATTGAAGTATAACGAAGTAAACAACTCAGATAAAGTTCAGTATCAGCCGACCTGCTGGTTAATAGGCGCTCCACCATAAGCGACAACCACCTTGACACCAGTTTGATAAGCAAATTTCTTAGCTTCTTCATGAATCTACACACAGAATTACAAACTTCAAGCTCTTAATTACGCAAAAATTAACCAGAAATAGAGCATCTAACATAAATGGACAAGTATCAGAAACGCACTTGCACTGAGAGCTCTCTCGTTGGAGAGAGAATAAGAGCAAGTGGGAAAGCTACACGCCCACGAGGTCTCTGGGCAAACTGGCCCGTCATAATTCCGCTGATTATTGGGAAGCAGAAAGCAGCTGTTTTCCCAGACCCAGTCTGGGCACAAGCCATCAAATCCCTACCTCCAAGGGAAATTGGTATGGCATGTCGCTGCACTGGTGTAGGCTTCACGTACTTGCACCTCCGTATATTTTGATTGAGTGCTTCACCCAGGTCGATCTCTGCAAAAGTATTCACAGGAGGCGGCACATTATCCCCACTAGTCTCAACCGGAATATCTTCATACGCGTCAAAGTTAATCCCAGTATTCTCCTGTTCACCCAACTCTTGCTCCGTATTGTCTTCCTCTGCAAAGGGGTTAACTTCGCGCTCCCTCCCCCTATCCCAACCACCACTTCTGTTGTTCCAACCGCCACCACCGCCGCCGCCGTACCCAGGTCGACTATTATCACTCCTAGGACCACCAACCCAACGATTCCCGCCAGATGGGGCGAAAGTTGATCCACCTTGAACTGGAGCTCGAGCTGGTGGGTCCGATGAAGGTGTTCGATTGCGTAGATGTGGAGGAACGTAAGTTGATCGAGTTGGAGCCGAAGTGGTACCAACACTCCCGTTATTTGCAGCAGAACCAGCCGCAGCTTTCTCAGCTGCAGCAACCGAATCAGCCCATGAACTCAGCATACTCAAAAAAACAATTCACCCTTTTCTTTGCGAGTCCCTCCCAAGTTTCAACACAAAATTCCAATTCCAGGAAATTCTTATTATCGGCACGCAATACAATTATATTCAATAGAAAAGGCTTCAATTCAGAATCCCCCAATTTTCGTCACTATCAAATGCAAAAATCTCGATTGAACACTGTCCTCCTAAACCAAAACCTGATCAAAAACGAAATATACCCAGATAAATAATGCATTCATCCAGGAATCATAACAATGCAACCATACCAACAAATAACACAAACAACCATCCAAGATCTGCTACAATAACCAAAATATCAATCACTTTCGAAAAAATAAACACCAACGTAACAAACCTAACGCGACATCATTACATTAATAGCTCCGAAACAGAAAATCGCATCAGCGCAAAGGAACATGCGCATGTATGTATGTGTGTATATATATATATAGAGAGAGAGAGAGAGAGAGAAAACGAGAGAGAAATAGATATTTACAGAGAGAGAATATAATGCTACGCGTAGATAGATGAACCTGCGTATATGTTGGCGTTCAGAATCTTTGAACGACGAAAAGCTGTTGAAAGTTGAAACCCTAATTTTGAAGAACGGAGCGATCGGGGAGCAATACAAAAATATCTCTCTCTCCTACTTTCTCTCTCTCTCTCTCTCTCTCTCCACGAATACACTTCTTCCTCTGTGTGGAGACAATGGTTACGTGCTTTCGTAAATTGTCAAAAGATCTTCCCTTTTGCGTCTTTCGCCTTCTCGACGCAAAGCCAATAGGAGGATCTGTGGGGTTTGGTCGTGACGTGAAACGTGTGTATTCCAGCTGCCGTTAAAATGTGCGGCCCATGGGGCATTTAAATTGTCTTCCGTTCGTCACTATACTAGGCCTAAAATGACCCTTTAGGGCCCATTTGGGTTCCCGTCAGAAGTTACATAATTTGCATGCGTATAGCACCTTAAGAAATACATTTTAAATTACTTAAATTTGTCCCAAAAAAAAAACTACTGAAATTTGCAAGTGCGAGCATAGCGCAAAAATTGAAAGCGAGTGAGCGTGACATTTGAGGATTATGTGACTAATTCCTAGATCCCCATATCTTATTTGTCTTGTTTTCTTTTCATTTTTGTGCAGTTCTAATTGAAAATAAAAATGCTAGTACCACAAACACTAGGGCCTGTTCCAGAAACCTTTTTATTTTATAAGTATTTATTTTGGAGTTTTGTTCCATAAAATTCAAATAAGCAGCTTATTTTCACATTTTCAAACTCAAAAATAATGTAAATGAAAAATAATTTTTCAATTTTTTTGCACCGTATTAAAGATCTCGATGAGATCTATCAAATAAGATCCATAGTGATAAGAAAATTATTTGCGTAAACACATGATTTTTGAGCTTGAAATTACCTTTTCAAAAAATAAGTACTTATTCACTCTGTTGTGGAACACACCTTATTATTAGACAAAAAATAAGTTCTTATTCCGGTTCTGGAACGGGCTCTAAACAAACTCTTTCATATTTACTGTGTGTCTCACACACACTGAAAGTGTGTAGTGTGCAGGATTTAGGCAATCCACAGTGATATAATCAAAAACCAATTGTTTTTAAAGTTAACAATGTTGGTGCAAAAAATGACTCACAATGGTATAATCAAACTTAACAGCATCCTTAAAAATAGTCAAATTTTGGGCTTTCGATAACCAAAACTAGCAATCTTTTTCAATAATCAAAATTTATGGACCCCACACCACATAAGTTAACTAGTTCTAAAATTTGTATACATACGTGTTTCAACTGATATTTTATTCTTCGCTTATTCACTTCACCCACAAACTATTTCTCTTTCTTTCCCTCCAAAATTGAAGTTTATATCTATCGATTATCTACAATTCAAAATCATCGCCGGATTAAGGTATTTCATTCTTTTTTTCCGTTTCTATTCCCCAAAAAAAAAAATTTAAAATCATAGTAGGAGAAAAAAAAGTCACTAATTTTTTTTCCAAAATTATAACATAAATGGAGGGAAGTGAATGGCAAAAAAACAAAGAGAGATAGTGAGTGAAATTGTAGTGGACTCTTAATTTTGGTTATGGACTAGAAATAACCATTACGAAGCTCAACATTGTTAACGTTAACAACCTCTTAAGTGAATAATCAAAAGTTGATGTGTCATATACCACTATACATGGCCTTATAGTGAATATGAGAGAATTTGTGTATGTATTTGTAGTTCTAGAATAATTGAATAAAAAAAAATGTCTTTTTGATTTGTCTCAATTTTTTTTTGATAATGATTTGTCTCAATTGGATAAACTTGAATTTGAACCTAAGTTTTTTAAACTATAAAAATTTATTGTTTTAATTGCTTAGTGCACAATAATGTAGACGGGGACGACTAAAATATCCCCCTTGTTTGGGGAGAGATGGCAATGCCTTGAGTGATAATGTTATGCCATTGAGTGAGTAATGTTATGCCGTTGAGCGGTAATATTATGTCATTTGGAAATCAATGTTTTGACGGGGATACCATAAAAAAAAATTCAAAATGTTATGTTTTCAAGTGATAAATGTTATACCTTCGAGTAGTAAATGTTATGGTACTAAGATAATGTTATGCCATTGAGTGGTTTTTTGTTATGCCTTCGAGTAGTTAATGTTATACTGGCAAGTTTTTTTTTTTAATCGGCAAAAGAAGAATATATCCCTCACCCCTTTTTTATCTTTCATTTACTATGCCGCATTAATTACCTTATGATTATTTATTACTCTCTCATTTAACATATTTTCCATTGAATATGGTCATTTAATACCTTACAACTCTCTCGTAATTTTTTTTTATCTTTCAATTTTCTTCTTTTATCCTCCCAAGTCCCAACTATTCAATTTGTGTATAATACACATCCTTAATCTGTCATGCCATCAATTTTTAACATAAATATAAACACTCCTTTTGGTTCAACATTCTGAGAGTTACTTTTAACTCTCAACACAGTTTTCAATAAATCTTTATTTCTATCTCTCTCCACTCAGGTCCCGTTCCGGAACTGAAAATAAGTACTTATTTTTTAAAAAGGCATTTTCAAGCTCAAAAATAATATGTTTATACAAATAATTTTTTTAACAATATGGATCTTATTTAACAGATTTTACCAAGATCTTTTATACGGTGCAAAAAAAATAAAAAATATTTACATTATTTTTTAGTTTAAAAATGTGAAATAAGTATTTTTTTTTAAGAAGGTGTTATGGAACGGGACCTCATACCACTTTAACTCTCAAAAACAACTTTTTAAAATGTAAATCAAACAAAGCCTCACAATATATTGTACAAAACCCAAAAGATTACCGTATTTTCATTCCCATAATTATGCTTCCAAGTTCATTAGATTCCAAAATATTACATCATCAGCCCCAAATTTACATAAGTATAAGTGTGAAAAGAGTTAAGAGTTTACAAATGTTCCTTAGAATTACAACTTAACGTTACAAATACATCTTTCAAAAATTTTTTATAAAGATGAACAAATAACTCCTTTAGTTAGCATTTGAAAGTAATATCCACAATCCAGGCATGCAAGCTACTTTTCTGGGTTAGCACCTGAAAATAATGTAAAGTTTGAGTTACACTAGCCTAGTAGGAAAGTCTACACAAACTTTATATGCTAAAGAGCCACACAAAAAAACAAATGATGGAAATCAAATGACAACAAGGATAAGCATAACTATCATGATCAAGTATCCAATTATCTCCAATTCATCTTCAGATTATACTCATAAGTCATGTTCGTTCAATTCGTGTCTCAACATCTCGTATCCTTTATGTGTCTGAGCCGAAACTCTTTCCGGGCTAGTTATGGGATCCCGATATCCCCTTCCAAACACCCACCTTGTGGGTTAGGCCTTGAGTATTCAATATGAGTATTAGCTCCTGCCGGGCCAATTATGGGATCCCGATATCCCTTGCCAAGCACCCACCAATCGATGGGCCTCGAATGTTTGTGCTTCGATCACATATTCAAGTGTCTTGTTTGTATTTTAATGTGCAATAATTTACATTTCTCATTTCTTAACTCAACGAGTTCGTTCAAATTCATCAGATACCACTCTAAGTACAAAACAAGTAATATTTTCAAAACACTTAAAATGATGCATAAACAAACCCAATATAGTCGATGAAAGGCTCCAAAACGTGATTTAGATGACATAGGAAAATTAGCTCTTGGACACTGCGCCTACCGGTAGATGAACAAGGTCTACCGGTAGAATAAATGAATTATGCACTTGACCTACCGATAGGTGAAAGTACCTACTGATAGAAATTGGAAATAGAAAGGCCAACATTTTGCATGAAACAATATTGTACTTAACCTATCGGTAGAAGGAAAGTGCCTACCGGTAGAAAATGAGTATTTTTGAACAGCTAGAGTATGTTTGAGCTGGTTATGAGACAATTTCTCACTTGTCCTACCGGTAGGTGAAATAACAACCAATACAAGCTCGAAAGAGACATGGAAACACTCAAATAACATATAAAAAGAAGTAGAATTCCTTACCTCAAGCCGGAAGGCAAAACCCAAGCGATTTGAACGAGCCCTAGCTTCCGAAACCTCAAAATAAATTGAATAGTCCTCTCCGAGCTAAAATCTACCGAATACAAGCTCAAGATCATGCACGGAAAGTGGAATGAAAGTTAATATTCTTGGGTTTTGAGTTTGGTGGTAAATTTTGAGAGTGAGAGGGAGAGAGATGGAGAGAGCCGAGAGAGGAAGAAAGAACGGGAGAGAAAGAACGAGATGGGGAAATGAGAAATAATTTTCAGGTGCAACTGTTTGCAGCCCGTTATTTTTCCTCATAGCCCACTATATTTCGGTAAGTGGTTGTTGAAAATCATAAATAACATTTCGGTAAATAGCTGTTGAAAACAAAATTATATTTCGGTAACTACATGTCGAAAATATGTTCAACTTTCGGTAAACAATTGCGCTAAAATCTACCGAATACAAGCTCAAGATCACGCACGGAAAGTGGAATGAAAGTTAATATTCTTGGGTTTTGAGTTTGGTGGTAAAATTTGAGAGTGAGAGGGAGAGAGATGGAGAGAGCCGAGAGAGGAAGAAAGAACGGGAGAGAAAGAACGAGATGGGGAAATGAGAAATAATTTTCAGGCGCAACTATTTGCAGCCTTTTATTTTTCCTCATAGCCTACTATATTTCGGTAAGTGGTTGTTGAAAATCATAAATAACATTTCGGTAAATAGCTGTTGAAAACAAAATTATATTTCGGTAACTACATGTCGAAAATATGTTCAACTTTCGGTAAACAATTGCCGAAAATGCATTTTCGGTAAATAGCTGTTAAAAAATATTATATTTCAGTAATTGAATGCTGAAAATGTATCTCAATTTTGGTAATTAACTATCGAGTATAATTGAAAATTTTTAACGGTCTCTGGGAGAAAATAAAGGGTTGCAAATAGCAGCGCCCTAATTTCCTTGGCGCGCACACATGCACTATTTTACACTAACACCCATGCTTTCTTAACCTTTGCACATTTACCCTTCACAACCACATTCACATCATTTTTCACCATTTTCGGCAACTACAAACATTAAAATTAAATTAAAAATTTTATGGGTCCCTACATAATCTATCCACTAATTCTATTGAATCCCTAAACTTTTGAAATTAATATCCCCTTATTATAATTTTAGGTTGTCTACTTATTTATTGGATGAAACCACTGTTAACTTTAAATCATCAATTAAATTATTGTTCTCAATTGTAAATAACTATTGATTAGAAGACAGAAGCTCAGACTGATATTGTTTTTCTTTTGATTTTTTTTTAAAACATAAGTAATAATATTTTTTAATCATATTATAAAAAGTTAAAAAGGTACAGTATATATTTGTCAAACATCTTGTCGTTGTATGTATGGTATATATGCACCACATATTTGGCAACAAATTTTTTCAATTAACCATCATATCGAATGATAGAGTCTCCACGTCGATCCCAGGAATGAGACAGTAAATCAGTCGTTGTGAGTCAACAAGGGCGAGTTCATGCTGTTGTATGAACGATATTTACGATATTCAAGTAAAATAAAATGGATGATGCTATGGTGTCCCCGGTCATTTTAGGGACACCGTAAATTTTGACATAATTTCACCATTATGAGCATAACTAAAACCCATTACAAACATAATAAAACCCAAATAAGGAATAACTAAGAAATATCAAAAAAACCAACCAAGGTATAACCAAATCCATCCAAGGCATAACAAACAGGTTATGCCTTGTTATGATTGTAATGAGTTTTGGTTATATTCATAATGGCTTTGTTATGCCAAAAGTTACGGTGTCCCCAAAATGATTGGGGACACCAAAGTCATTCCCAAATAAAATACGTACGATTCAAAACAATTCATTTTTCTTAACTTAGGTGTATAAATGGCATTTTTTTTTGGGTATTTATGATATTTTGTTGTCCATATGAAGGGGGAAAAATATAGCGTGAATTCACCCAAAATAGATTGAAAATTAAAAGTTAGACTAAGAAAATATTGATTTGGAAAGTTGAGGAGAAGTTGGAGACTTGGCGGAAAGAACACAATAATAATCGATCCATTAGGATCAAAAAAAAGAAAAATCGATCCATTAAAAATTAGTACTCGCTAGAAAGATATTGGATAGTTGAGGGGGATAAATGTGAAATTTAGCCGGCAACCAAGAACATCAGTGCTCGGCTGCTCGCTTCCACCGTCTCCTCTCACTCTCTCTCCAGACTACTCCTCTGTAGAGGGAACGACGACGGAGAAGAAGAATCATCGAGCTCCGACAATCTAGGGTTCCCGTAAGGGGATCTCCGATCTATGATTAGATGACTTGAAAGAGGCAGAGGGAGAACTCACATTTCTCTTCGATAACTGACTAGCCAAGAGGAGAAAAAAAAACATGACCTTCGATCCGTTCCCTTCGAGCACTAACGGAAACCTCGACGAGCAGATTTCTCAGCTTTCTCAGTGCAAGCCTCTCTCCGAGCAAGAGGTTTTTTTTTTCTTTCCCACCCACCCCCCCTCCCCTTTCCCCCTTTCCTTATCCTCATCGCTACACTTTTCTTTTCTTTTTTCTTTTTGAATTACTGGAGCTCTATGCAATTATTTTAATCATTTCCTTGTTGCAAAACTAGTTGTGGCCGATACCAATCGATTCTCGAGGGGTTTTTCGGGGAAGATTCGTACGTTTATGTCGAATTTGACAGTGATCTAGAATTTTAAGTGATCTTTCGGGAACTTATAGCCATTATGAAAATTGGGAAATTGTAGCGACTCCTGCGGAAATGATTTTGTATCAATGCGCCTTTGAATTACGTTTGTCCTGTTGGTGGGGTGTTGGCATTGACGAAGCGAGGAATTAGACGAGAAGTTACTTATGAGTGATACTTCACACAAAAGCATTATGAAAATTAATATTTTTGTAGGATTGAAGTTATTGTGTAATATGAAAATAAGTGAGGTCATGCCATACTTTTAAAGTAAAACTGACGAAAGAAAGAGGCAAGAACAAGAATTATAGAAAATGTAAGGGACTAGTTTATACGACGATATCCAAATTACTTTGGTAGTGTAGTAATAAGTAGAAACTCGAGGGTGGCCGTGGCAACCCTTGGCCCTCCTCTAGCTTCATTGTGGGTGTTGGAACTCCTTCAGTTATATATTGGTGACATAACGAAAAGTCTGGCTTTTAAGAACTCGATAATCATTACCACTGTTTATAATTAAGAATTTGCTGACTACTGAAGCGTTGTACGGGTGTTCTTGTTGTTCATATTGATACTGGTTGTTAAGTTCATCATTCATGGGTAGTGGAATTCCGTTGTTTCTTTCATGGGCTGCAAGACGAGATTAAATTGTTTTAGTTTCTTCTTTTTCTTTTTATTTTCGGTCGTGGGACCTTGACGAACCATGGCTTGTGAGTTGATTATTAGGAGTCAGTAGTCACCAGACTCACCACCATTTTTAGTCCAACAACCTCCAAACTTAGTCACTAATCATTTTATCTTTTTATTGTTGAGGAAGCATTGGTATCATATTATCATTAGATTCATTACATCCTATGACTCCATTTTTAGTGAATGTCTTTTTGTTTTTGTTGTAATAGATCGTCTATGACATCTTGTTTCTTTGTTGTAGGTTAAGGTGTTATGCGAGAAGGCTAGGGAGATTCTAATGGAAGAAAGTAATGTTCAGGTATTCCTTTTGTTATATCAGTTGGTGCTATTTGGTGCCAGTCATAGTTGCAACTTGCAAGAATCTTTGTGATCTGGTTAGGGCATTGTAAGTTGGCATGCAACTGATTTACCTAAACAGCAATGTTGAGAAGTATGTAAGAGGCATCATATGAATATTAGCTGATGAGGTTCACACGCTCAAGGGCAGACAGGACGATGTGGATGGTGAATGGGTGTAAATTTTTTGGAAAATCTTTTTGTCGTTCTAGTACGTGTTGGGTGAAGATTTACCGAGAAGGTTAGGATTCCTACTAGGGTATCTGTCTTTGTTTGGAGTTTGGACCAAGGTTTTCAAATTGTGAACTGAATCGAGAATCAAAAAGGTCCATTTACAATTTGTGAATTGCTTTGATTTGTCATGGTTTCTATTATAAGATATATACTAATATTCTTACGAATATATAGGATAACTGAATAATTAAAAATATGTATATTTGAAAGAGGTTGGTTGCTAGGTAAGGAAAAAACCCACAAGGAAACCCAACAAATCACCTATAATCACTCAGGAGAGTTTGAAAGAGAATTGTACCCTTCAATTTGCTGCAAACTGCAGAAATATATAAGGAAAATGTAACTTTTTTTTTTTTGAGCCTAAAAGACTCATTCACCCGACCCATACCTGTCAGGTGTTGTACCTTTTTACAATTCAACGTGAATCATTTGATTCACTGGATTTGGCAATCGATCCATTGATTCAGTGGGCAATTCATCGATTCGTCCAAGTTCTCTACAATGTCCGGAGGATGCATTATATAGTGAACAAGGTGGACAATCAAACCTATTTCTCGATTCAATAGAAGCCCCTATTCCTATACGGCTATACCTGATTCAAAGAGTTAACATGGTGAATCGAATCCAATCAGACTCGAGGTGAATGTGGGAAAGTCTGCAATCATTCATGTGGGCGAGGTTGATGGTATCCACTTGTTGGCAGAGATCCGTGGTTGCAAGGTCGGGTTTTTCCCCTCATCTTATTTGGTCTTCCTTTGGGTGCCCCAACTAAGTCTAAAGCGGTTTGAAATTCGATGGTTGAGAGATTTCATGTGATAGCCCATCCTTGGGCAAGCAGTCCCACATTGGGAATTTGGAAAAAGGTAGAGTAATATATATATGGAAACCCAAGTAGCTACTATATAACTTGAGGTTAACCATTTGAGCCACGTGATTAGGCGAATGGTTAACAGATCAGCTGGGTTGGGTCGTTACATTTCAGAAAAGGATTGTGGGTTGGAAGAGGCAACATTTGTCAAAAGGGCAGAAGAGTGACCATTATCAAAAGCACTTTGTTGAGCTTGCCTCTGTTTTGATGTTCATTGTTATTATTTTGGTGGAAATAGGTTAGAGAAGTAACAAAGAGGGGAACTCTTTTGCTATTTGGGGTGGATTTTTGGAAGGGAATTGAGAGAGGGTGGAGTGAGTTTCCTAGGCATATGAATAGAAAGGTGGGGGCAGGAAGTTTGGTGAAGTTTGAGCATGTTTGTGTTAGATAGCTTGATATACATTGTTGAGCCCATTTCCTAACAATTTTAACTTTTGGGACTACTAGTAACTTAACATGGTATTAGAGCTCAGGTTGCAAGAGGTCTTGGGTTCAAGTCTCTGGTTGCGTTTGTTTTTTGTTTGCATTCTACTTCTTCCCTTTGTATTCTAGTTTGCTCTATCTATGAAAACTTCCATCTCCACGATCAAGACAGGGTTGTATTGAGAGATGGTGTTAAATAGCTTCCTCATTTCCTAATAGTTTAAGCTTTTGGAACTGTTGGTGACTTAACAGTTTGGTGTGAGAATGTTCGGTTGGGAGATCTTTATCCTTCTGTATTTCAGTTGGTAGTGGACGTGGGGGCGGTGGTGGTGGATTATCTCAGGATGGATGGGGAGACAGTGTGGCGAAATAATGTGCTTTGCAGGGAGGTACAAGACTTGAAGTTAGAGGAATTGAGGGCCCTTTTAGGAAAACTACATCAAATGAGGGACATGGGTGGGGGAGGATTATTTGAGGTGGAACCCGGCGGCAAATGCGTCTTTTTTCGGATGAAATCTTTTCACCAAATTTTGGCTGGACAACCAAAAACTCCTTTCTCCTGGAAAGCCATTTGGGGCATTCGTGCTCCAACCAAGGTTTCTTGGTGTGTGACTAATGATTAGATTCTCAATATAGGTAATCTTATACGGCATAAGACGGTATCGTGAATCGGTTTTGCATGCATGTGCAGCTGTGCTTGAGAGATAGGAATCAGTGGGGCATTATGTACTGTCCGATCGCCAGGGCTTCAGGTTTTTTTTGGTGGGGTATTTCAATGGGTTTTTCCTGCGATAGTGGTGGAGATTATTCAAGAATGGTATTGAGCTAGAGTGGGTAGAAGAAGACGGAAGCTTTGGACTCTGTGCTTGATATGGCTCATTTGGAGAGAAAAGAAATCGTAGATATTGAGATGGGACAAGATGTCGCTGCCTAAAATTAAGAGTCCTTTTTCTTCCTAGTTTGTTTAGTTGGGAGTCAAGGGAGTGCAAACCAACCCTTGATAAAATTCTTGGCATGTTAGATATTTTTACGTGGCGTGTCCCATACGTGTTCCCGTGTCTCGACACTGCTATACTTCGAGCTCTAGAGGTGTCGGTGCTTCATAGCATTGATCTAACGCTATGAAGTGCGTGTCCCATAATTTAATTTAAATTTTTTATGGGGACATAGCTGGGGACACGGGAGGGACATTGATGGGGACACGGCAGGGGCCAAATTGTAAAATTTGGGGGCCAAACTGTATTTTTTAAAAAAATTTGGGGTCAAACTATATTTTTTTTAAAAAATTTGGGGCCAAATTGTAATTTTTTAAAATTTCTGGGTGTCAAACTAAAATTATTTATTTATTTATATAAATAAATATGCTCAATGTATAGGCTCTTTCTTATTGGTCTCTTTTCGAGTTGTTGGCTTTTTGGTCTTTTGGTACTTGGTTTGCTTTTGTACACTCTCCCTTTGATGTGGATGGTTTTTCACTAAATTGTTGCTTAAAAATAAAAACTCCTTTAGAGTAATTTTTGCATAATAATCTCCGTAGAGGGGGAAATGCTTTGTAATATGAGTTGCATAAGTTGGAAGCAGTCATTAGACCATTTTGTTACCTTTTGAGGTGGCAGGTATCTATGTGGTCTCTCTTTTTCTCCCCTCTATTTGTGGAGTTCATTTGGTGGTGCTTGATATGCACTTTTCCTTGCATAAGATTTGGGCTGGTGGATGCCACCCAAAAGAAGTTTTGAGGGAATAGATGGTTGCTCCGTATCATTTGGTGCGTTGCATTAGGAGGGGAGCAGTCAGCAGATCAGTAAACTTTTGATTTTTGAGGAAGTAGAGATGGAGACTTGTACTCTAAAACTTATGCTTTTGGCGTACGATTATGTTAGTCATTATGTTTGTTGGTGTCATAGGAGACTAATTTTGTGTCGTATACATCCTGTATGAGAAACCAACTTGTTATGGTGTTTGAATTTGATTTTCGTACCTTTTGAGTTTCAATATGATTTACGCAAATCTTTTTTTTTTCCCTTCCCATTTCTGGGTACATGCAGCCTGTGAAAAGCCCTGTAACCATCTGTGGTGATATTCACGGTCAGTTCCATGATCTTGCAGAGCTTTTTCGAATCGGAGGGAAGGTACTAATCTGACTTAACATGTTGTGTGCCACACAAATTTTTGAAGTGTATGGTGTAAAAATCTCTACTCCCTGAAGTGTACATGTTTAATGTGACTGGTCATGATATGACCTTCTCATGTTTCCATTTTGAAAAACCTCTGCCCAAGTTGACACAATAGCCTTCTGCTCATATCTTTTGGTCATAGTCGGCAATTTTCTTTGATTCATATTTTATCAAACATTGTTCTGTTTCCTAATAACTTTCTATTGTTAATGTGATATCTCCATCTAAACCTTTTAAAAAGTCAATAGCATCTGCTATTACTTTACACATTATCAATCTCATTCATATCGTGAATTATTGCACTTCAAGTTCATAATCTTGTTTATGGAAACTATATGGTTGTTCACCACCTTACAAGTGTAAATTAGGACCCCCAAGTTTTGAGGAAGCAAAGGCAGGAGAGGAGAGTGGTTGAGGCTTCAAAGCTTTTGTCATTCTCATCCTAATTGTTTGTTCTTGTATCAAATATTTTCAGGAAAATAGGAAGAACAAAAAAGGTTACAGTCCATAATAAATTAGAGGACAACAGTTATTGATCAAATGGCTGTAAATATGTAATTACCTATGCCCAAGAAGCCTTTAACTGGATCAAAAGACTTTGTGTACCTTCACTGGATGTGGTACCACGTACCCAAAGGAACTGATCCTTTCGTCAAACTTCTTGTTTTTTTAATCTTTTCTAGCAATCGTATACTGATTACCTTTTGTGATTTGTAGTGTCCAGATACAAATTATTTGTTTATGGGGGATTATGTCGATCGTGGTTACTATTCAGTTGAAACTGTAACGGTAAGTGCATGTTTCTACCTTTTAGTATCTTGTGGGTAATCAATAAAGAGAGATTTACGGCCTTACTCCTTAACTAAATGGGCACACTTGGATTTGTAATTGTCCCCGATGCCTCTGTTCTCTGCATTCATTACCTACAGAGGGCTGTTTACCATGAATTTTCCTTGGGTTAATTGTAGTGCTGCAACTGTTGTTCTTTACTGATCAATTCATGTATTCAGCTTCTGGTGGCACTGAAAGTACGCTATCCCCAACGAATTACTATTTTAAGAGGAAATCATGAGAGTCGGCAGGTATACTGATTCTGTTATAGTTTTCTTGCTTCTCTTCCCGTGAGTGAAAAAATACCAAGTAAAAGCTACATGATGCAATAATAGATGTATCGTGATTGATGGTAAATGTGATTGAATAATTGTTCTGTCCTGTTCCATTAGGGTGTGGCCTTCATTCATTTTATTTTGGAAGTTTTTCGCCTATTAGTTCATAGTCTATTATTTCTCTTCTAGACACTGGATGGTTTGTGATAAGTGGTTTCTGTTTTGGCTGCAGATCACTCAAGTTTATGGGTTTTATGACGAATGCCTGCGGAAGTGAGTTCCTCATCCTTTTGCCTACGTGAGGTTAAGATAGTGGAACAATGATGTCGTGTAGTTTGTATTCTGTAATCTTTATGCCCAGTCTTGAATTTAAGAGTTTATCCTCCTTACATGCATTCTCCTGTTAGGGGTGGGCTTGTTTTGTTGATATGTTGGTAACATTCTCCTTTTAGAGGTCATTTGATTTCTATTTTTTTTTGCCATTTATAGACCTATTCTCCATTTCAATTCCTTGCACAGAATACTTATGCTTCTGGGATTTTGTTATTTTGTGCTTGTATTGGTCCTAATTTTGCTACTATGCAGCCCAAATTATCTGTAGTTTACATCAATTAATCCAATTGTTTATCGATGTTTAGGGCCCCGAAGATAAATCCTGGTTCTGTTCCGGCATTCGTAGTTTAAGCTAGTATAATTTTTTATACTCAAAGTTAAATGGAATTATTTTTTGCGCTGTGGAGTAATTTGTACTGAATGTTGTGCGGATATTGAAAATAGACCGTGAGTTATGTGAGTTTCGTAGAGATGCGGAATTGGTCTAGGGTGGCCCTATTACAATAGCAGCCTTGACTTTTGCCCGGTCAAAAGTAATTTTTATCCATTGGTAAGGGCCGTAAGGCTAAAAGGTCAACTCCTTCCTCTATACTTGTAGGCATTGATGGAGCTTTATTGTAACTTAAGATGCTTGACAGGCGTGCACCACTCCTTCATGGATATAGACAAATAAGAAAGTTTTGTTACTCCCTCCATCCCAACTTTTTTTTGGTCAAGTCAAATCTTATAAAGCTCAAATCAACCAAGAACAAATGGACCAAGTCCAAGTACAGCTTCTACAAACAAGGAAGCTAAAAGAACCCAAAATCCTGTACATTCCCAAAACAACTAGGGGAGAAAAAATTTCCTACTAATTTTCCAGCTAGCAGCACTGTCACGGTTCTGCCATTCTGGGGAGAAGCTTTGACCCCTCCCCAGGAACTAATACAAGCATGAACATCCTCAATCATAACACCTTGTAAAGAAGAACAATCCTGGCTTCGGTTCTGAAAGACTCTACTATTACACTCCCTCCAAAGCCAATAGATTGTAGCAGCCAAAGACAATTTTAAAATTGTATGCACCATAGCATTCCCCTTGTGAAATTGCTTAGCCCAGCTCTGCACGTTCTGCAACACTAGTGACCCACTGATAATCCCATTACGAAACAAAATAGCAGACCAAACTTGAGTAGAATAAGCACAAGTGAAAAACAGATGGGAGTGGGATTCATCCTCCCTAGAGCAAAGGACACAGGTAGGAATCACTTGAATGCCCCAGGAAACCAACCTATCTTTGGTTGCTAAACGCTCCAGAACTGAGAGTCACTGGATGAAAGCCCACCTCGGGGTATGAAATTTAAACCATATGATCATATGCCAAGGGAAAAGAGGTTTAGGTGTCCTAAAAGCCTGCAAGCAGACTTCACAGTATAGACCCCACTAGCTGTAAGGTTCCAAATGACAGAATCAGCAGAAGTGGGGTCGGGGATGAATGTCACAGGCGTTGCTCTAGAGATTTCAAGAATTGAGGGATTCCTCTGACGTGGCCAACACCATCTGTTCATATGAATGATAGAACTAACCTTAGCAGTCAAGGACCTCCCCAAGTTATGAACTACCTGCTCACCAAATTTCTTGTAAAGGGGACCTAAAGGATGCCAATTATCGAGCCATAAAAATGTATTAGCCCCATTCCCAATCTTGTATGTTATCTAAGGCTTCACTTTGTCACGTAACTTCAGCAACTTTCTCATAGTCCAAGAAGCATTTGGGGGGATTCTAAGACCCCAAATACTCCTATCTTTGATCACATATGTATGTATCCATTTCACCCAAAGTGTATCACTCTTCATGCAAACTGCCCACAAGTGTCTGACCATTGAGGCCCTAGTCCAATCCTTCATAAGCCTAAAGCCAAGACCTCCTTCTTCTTTGGGAACCCAAACATCTTGCCAAGAGACTTTAGCACCTGTACTTTTTAACTCTGATCCAGACCACAAAAAAGCCCTAAGCAGTTGTTCCATCTCCTGAATAACTTTCTGAGGGAGAATAAAAATGGAAGCCCAATAAACCTGGATACTGAACAGAACTGATTTAACCAATTGAGCCCTCCCTCCATAAGAAAGAGTTCTATTTGACCAAGACTGAATTCTTAACAGAATTTTGTTCTTCAACTGAGCACAGTCAGAAGCTTTCAATTTAGTAGATATCAGAGCGACACCGAGATATAGTGTAGGGAGGGAGGATATAGTGTAAACTACATTTAGTAATAGGATCCACATCAGCAAAAAAAACAGAACTCTTGAGCATATTGATTTGCAACCCAGAAAACAAGTGAAAATCTTTCAAAACCTCAGCAATTATTGTTAAAGAACCCTCCTCAGCTCTACACAAAACAAATAAGTCATCCGCAAAACTTAAATGAGTTAACTGCGAAGAATGGCATTTAGGGTGATACCAAAAAGCTTGATGTTGCACCTTATACTGGAGAAGTGCTGTGAAAGCCTCCATCACTAGTAAGAAAAGGTAAGGGGATAAGGGGTCTCCTTGCCTAAGGCCCCTTTGGCCAGGGAAAAAACCCTCCACCTGCCCATTGATCATAACAGAGAACATAGGAGTAGTTATGCAGTTCTTCACCCATTGAATATATTGATCAGGGAACTGCATGCCTTGCATAATATCAAGAAGAAAAGTCCAGTCCACTGAATCGTACGCCTTCGTTAAATCCATCTTAACAGCACACCTTGGAGACCAGATTTATGATAATTTTTCACTAGTTCGTGCATTAGAAGGACATAGTCCATAATACTACGACCCTTAACAAAAGCAGATTGATTGGAACTAATGATACTTGGAAGAATAGGCTGCAATCTGTTAGAAAGAACCTTAGTAACACACTTATAAACCACATTGCTACATGCAATGGGTCTATAGTCTCTCACAGTTGAAGGGGAAGAAGTCTTAGGCACTAAAGTAATAGCAGTTGCATTCCATTGCCGAATATCCCCATCAAGGAAAAATTGTTGAACGGCTTGAATCACTTCCTTCCCAACTAAGTCTCAATTTTCTTGAAAGAAACCTGAATTAAAACCATCTGGACCCGGAGCCTTATCCTTATTGATAGACCACATAGCCAATTTAATCTCCTCAGCAGTTATAGGTTTAATCAACTCTACCCTCATTGCTCTAGTGACTTTCTGATTCAGAACCATACCCAAAACCTGTTTGGCATCTCTTCTCTGACTAAAAGGAGTGCCTAGGCAAACAGTATAGTAGCCCAGAATCTCTTGCTTTACCTCAGTAGGAGTATTAAGTCTGACCCCAGAACTGTCCTGTGAACTGAGAATTTTGTTTCTAAGACAATGAGCTCTCATCTTATGGTGGAAGAACTTAGTGTTCTGATCCCCCAAGGATAACCACAAATCTCTGGACTTCTGTTTTTTAAAAGATTCTTCAGCATAACTAAGATCAATAAAAGAAATCAACAGTTCCTTTCTTGGTCATGCAATTGCTGATTTCGGGGGAGAGTTGCCAATTGAAGCTGCACATCAGCAAGAGCCTGCCTAGCTGTATCTACTCTTGCAGAAAGATGAGAAAAATAGGACGTATTGAAAGATCGTAACACAGGCTTAAGCCTCTTTAATTTCTGTAACAGAAAGAATTTAGGGTGATCACTGACAGGCTTGCACCAGGATTTCACCAATTCCTCCTTAAATCTTGCATGTTTCATCCAAAAGTTAAAAAATTTAAAAGGCCTCTTCTTGTGAGTTTCTGGAAGAACAGTAACAAACATAGGACTGTGATCAGAGATACCTAGGGACTCAAAAATGGCCTCAGATTCAGGAAAGCTATCCAACCATCCAGCATTGACCATGACTCTGTCCAGTTTACTTCTGATCTCCCCCAATCCACCCCTTCTATTGGACCAGGTGAACCAATATCCCTTAGAAGGCATATCATCTCCATTCCAATATGAGCCAAGCAATCATTGAATTCACAAGCAGCAGAGCTATCAAACCCCACCAATCTTTCATCGGATCTCCTTACAACATTGAAATCTCCAAGTTGAATCCAAGGGCCGTCACCAATCCCACCACTAGCAAACCTCATATCAGTCCAAAGAGACCTCCTACCAACCATGTGATTCTGACCATACACAACTGAAATGTGAAAAGTCCTGTGGTCACTAGTTTCCACCCTAGCCAAGATCAGTTGCTCTGAACAAAATATAACATCCACCTTCAGAGAATGAGGATCCCAAGCCACAATGATACGGGCAACACTACCATTCCCAATATTATGAACATGAGACCAGTGAACAGAAAAACAAGCTGTAGCAGTAGAAACCATATTCTCCAGTCTAACTTTAGTTTCTACCAAACCAAAAAAACTAAGGTTATGAGTTTTAACCAAAACTCCATCCCAATTTGTTTGTCCAATCTTGGAATTCCAACTTATTAAGGAGACCAAATGATTACTTGTGAAAAGCTTCAAATTTCCAAAAATTCCCTTTACTTTTTGGTATTGGATGAGATGGCACTCTCTCCAATGCATATGAGAGAGCATTAAGGGAATATTTCAAAGTCAATTTTGGGGATAAACAAATTGGGACAGAGGGAGTATCATTTTGTGTAGATAGCTTTTTACTTACAGGCCATATAGGTGCTCAATGCCTACTTATGAAATTTTTTGCCCTTGTTATGTGCATGTTAATTTTGGTTGTTTGCATGAATATATTTGGAAAATGCAGCAAAAAATCCCCTCCCCCCCACATGTGTACTTCTTTGATTACTGCACAAAAGCGACTCAAGTGTTGACCTAAATCATAGCTTACAAACACAAATCGCCAAGCTGTTTGTGAAACGTTATCATACCTTTGGCATTCAACACATTCGTATCGCTAGCTTCTAGTCCTTGTTCATTCAATTTTTTTTTTTTTTGGTGCCAATGTTGTTTGGTTTAAATGTCTCAATCTGTGTCATTGCCTTCTTGCTTTTTTGTACAGATAC